>OOFC01049477.1:53249-68609 GCA_900323345.1 Pseudochromis fuscus | reverse complement strand
AAAAAAGGGGGGGGGGGGGTGCATGTGGGAAATGTGCAACTAGGTCACTGTCAATCCTGTTGTAAGCCTGAATAAATGATAAAAAAAAGCACCATTTCCCCTTTTTTGGTACACAAGACTAGATCAGCAAAAAATCTCTGAAATGCTTTTCTGTAGATAAAAGTGTTCTTTTATTTGTTTGCTGTAAGCCTCACAGCCTGCATTGTAATGAGCGTTTCACTAAAACATGTAAAGGCTGCATTATCCCGACACAGAGGGAGGGATGGGTTAGTGTTGGGTATGGGCTTTTGCACAGCATAAACAGTCGTCATGGTACCAGTGGCATGAGGTGCAGTGATGGGGTGGGTTGGTTGGCACCGTTACTTGGGGGTGGGGGTGCTGGCTCGTCTGTGATTATTTCTGGCCGTGCTATTCAGGAATTGAAGGGGAGAAAGAAAGAGAGGGAGGGCTTTGCAGGAGTGGAAAGCAGAATGTGTCAAGACATGAGCACTGAAGGTCGAACTAGAGATGTAGAAAAAGGGAATCTGCACAACGACAGTAGTTTTAATGCCGGGAGAGGAGAGGGGAATGGGGTGAAAGTGAAGGAGGAGGTGGAACAAACGCTGTCTTTTTCTGTATTCAGTTATCCAGCTCCAGTGGAAAACTACTAGCACCCCACAACTACAAAGAGCCTCGCTCTTCAGCGCCTGAGCCTGGCTCCGAACCTGAATATTTTCTGACTGGGTCCAGAACCTCACCCAGTGTAGATCAGCTTTCAGGGACCCCAAGTGAGACTAAAGCCACAAATAAATGATACTTTTCCTGTTAATAAGTTGAGTATTACGTGATTATTATACAAGAAAAGGCTCACATGTCCTCACACACACACACACACACACACACACACCTTGATATGGTGGAAGAAGAGCCTCCACAGTTGTGGATGATGAGCAAGGTGGTGGATATCATAAAGTACAGACAGACTTAAAAAAGGTACATGAATAAAAAAGCTGTAGCACTCACTATCAAATTAGTGTATGAAATATATGTAACATGCCATGGATTCCTGCTTGAACCTCAGACAGAGCATTGCCAGTTTTACTCATAGCAGGAGATGTAAGAATAGAGATTGGGTAATTAATGGTGCTATTGAATAAACAAACCTCCTTTCTCGCTCTCTGTTTCTCACATTGACATTATGTGATATAGTTATCCCATGCATATGGAATTAAAACTCACAAATTTAAAACTGCTTCTGCTGTTTTGTTAGATCCTTTTTTATTGAATTTTTTGCTTTTTTAGCAGATCTTTCACAGGAAGATATTAAACAGCCCTTGGTTTAATGTTTGCCATTCAATCTAGGTGTGAAAGAAAGAAATGACAGCAATTTACCAACACTTTTCCTAAATAGTTTCATCCACAGGGGCAACTTCTGTTGTTAGACTGTATAAATCATCATTAAGTAGATATTAGGCTTGAAGAAGAGGAATATTTAGGGGTGTGGTTAGGTTTGTTGGGCAGGTCCGGTCTCCAATGAGAGCAGCTCTGAAGCCTAAGTGTGATACACACTTAGGCTTCAGAAGGCTCAGACCCGCCTCCTCACTGCTTCCTTCATATCCATATATGGTCACTTCTGGTTCCAAAGAACCATAATGGCAACGCTCAAATCCCAAATCATTAATGTTATTAATTACACCTGTGGTTTCCCTCTGTGAGAAAGGTATATTTAACCTGTCATCTGATCTGATGTAGCCCTTTTCTTTTTTTCACTGAAGACATTTTGACATGTCAAAGAGAAAGCACAGGTGTAAATAATAAAATTAATTATGGCTGAATTCCATTTAGCTGCTTCTGCTTCGAGATCCTTTTATTGGCCTCAATGTCACACTGCCGTAGTTTTACTGGACACTTGAGTAGTCATCAGCTACACCTGTGCTTTAACTTTTCAAGTCCAAATGTCAGCTTCTTTCTAGCAGAGTAATTACAGTATAGCTGTGTGGAGATCAGTGAGTGAGCTTATCTCTCTACCGCCATCATTGTTTACACAGTTGTTTGTTTTGTGTGTTTACAAATGCAAAAAAGTGCAGCACTACAAATGCCCTCCACATGAAGTTTGCACCACATTATGCACATCTTTTATTGCATTTCATGTTTGAGTGTGCCTGTAATTCTGTCTTCTATTGTAGTCCATGTACATGCCATTTGAAGTAGTTCTCATTGAGTAAACTCTGGCCTTTAACAGCAGAACAGGTGCTTTTTGACATTTTTTTTTACTCAGTAGTGACTGGTGGAGCTTGTTGGAGCTTTATGCGTGAGAGGAAGACGACAGGTACTACTCATGGATAAACCTCGACAGTTTTTTATGTACTGGTAATATTCTCCTAACACTGAAAAAAAATGGATCACCAATTAAATATATCCTAGTGGAGATGCAAATCTAACTTTATTCACCAGGTGGTATCTGAAACCACGTGTGTGTCCTTGGAGTCTGTGAGAGAGTATTCATACAGGATCACATGCACGCACATACACATGCACACGCAGTCTCCAACAAAACGATATGCTGATATAGAAGTGGCTGCATATCGCTCCACTTGCCTCGTACACTTTCATCTATCGACTTGCGTGCCATCTGTTCAGGATTAATTTGATTGAATTCATAAATGAATGATGAAGGTTATTGCCCAGTGGATGCAGTATTTGAAAAAAAAAAAATCAATACATGCCTTTTATCCTCACCCCTCTTACTCTTTAATGCCTGGGCCTTTTACTCGATGAAAAAGAATGGGCCATTGAGTGGTTTCATCATTCACACACCACATCCAGGGAGTTGGAGCTGTGGCAGTTCACAGGTTTAGCCACAAGAGGGCGCTGTGTACCAGTTGTTAGCCTGCTGTTTGCTCTCCTCTCAAGTTGCTTGATGAGAATTTTCCATGTACTGGGCTGGATGCATGCGATGCTGCGCATGATTTTAATTTTTTCCTTTTGCCCAGGTCACTGGGCGTTCATCCACTGTGTGTGTGTGTTTGTGTGTGTGTGTGTGTGTGTGTTTACATGTCTTGAGAGATTTATAGCAGTGAGCATGCAGGATTTAGAGGCATCTGCGGATCAGGTCACAAAGCATGAATAGCCCCGGTGGCTGTGGTCCAGCCCTCAGTCTGAGGTAGCCCCTATTAGGATACAAACCACACAGGCTCAACACCAGGCTTAGGCAGCTGGAATACACAAACAAAATATTAGGGGCACTTGTTCCTGCTTAGATCAAGAAACATTGTGTAAGCACTGAAATGGTTATTTGTCATATCTGTGTTTAACTTTAGCAAAGGTCTCCACTGAACAAAAATAGGTGGATATCAGAAAATCAAATGTAAACAAAAGTTATTTATCAAGAAAAATGTCAAGTATTTAAGGCCTCACAATTGATTTGCTGATTAATTGAAAAAAATGCAATAGGTTACATTGTTACACTTCGAAACAAAACAGGTTTTAAGCTTCATTGAATTCTGCACTGACATAATCAGTGGCATAAACTGTGAAAATCAAACTGGATAATTTTCCATTTTTATTGAATGTGCCATTAGATTTTCTTGTTTACTCGTCTCTGGGAGCTTAAATGCATCAAACTGCCTGAATCTTGAAGGAAAAACATGCAGCACACACACAAATACGTACACAGTTCTCACAAAGCCATGTTCACCTCCATGCACTTCATCCAAAAACTTGCACAGACCCCACACTTTGAGACTTGAACTTAGCTGTGTCAGCACCTGATGGATCATTTCCCATTGCAGTCATTGTGTGGTGCTGCTCACCGAGTGGTGTTGCTTCAAGCTTTTACCCAGTGCCATGTTGGCTTAGGATTGGCTGCGGTGTTGTTTTAGCGTGTGTGGTATTGTTTCAGACCCTGTGTGTAGGGGAGGAGGGTATTGTGTTCTCTTCTGGGGGGTATTGTCCCAGCCTGATGTATGTGTGCTTGTTTATGTTACAGCCCAGTTTGTCAGGACGGTGACAGTTTCACGCTACTGGACCTCTGCATTCCCACAGTCGTTCACCTCTGACCTCCGCTTTTCTTCTCCAAAGTTTGAGTGTGTGTGTGTGTGTGTGTGTGGCAGAGCTGCAGACTGAGAGTGTGTATGATTGGCATGTTGTGTTTTTTAATAGCTACTTGAGTGAGTTTGCTTCGTAGTGTTTACTCAGGGTAAGAAAACACACTCCCTTACATTGACCATTGTGTCTGGCCTAAATCTAGACGTGGTGGACCTTCACACTCCGGGGGTATTTGGTGTCATATCACACATGCACACACACACACACTCATACAGAGAGTTACATGCTGTTTATACAGTGCAGTGTAGTCAGAATTTGTTAACAGCATCAACAAGGAAACATATTCTGTATGATTGAGATCAGGTGAATGACTCATTAAAAAAAATGTCACCCTCTTTGTCTTTAGTTTATAAGAAAATACTTTATTTGTCTCTCAAAGTTTGGCGCAAGAAAGTTTGCAAACATAAATGCATTGAAAAAACTTGTTTTTTAGTTATTACCGTATTTTCCGGATTATAAGCTGCTACTTTTTTCCGATGCTTTGAACCTTGCGGCTTAAACACCGGTGTGGCTCATGTATCGGCGGCACGAAGCTCGTTAGCTTTTTACAAGCTAGCAAGCTCCGTGCTGCCAATGCATTTATCCTCGTCACATCAGACCCGGTCAGAGTGGACCACATGAAACTGTTCAAATAAATTCAATAGCGGCTTATAGACAGGTGCGCTCAATAGTCCGGAAAATACGGTATCCTGTTACATCAGACAAAAAACTGGGGGACTAAACAGAAGGTAAAAGTTAAAACAACATACACTCATAGGCTGTATATAGAGATGGACAAAGCTAACGTGACGTCACTTGCTGGTTTGTAGACTCACATTTTGAAGGCAGGAGTTTGGCGTCACTGTGTTGGATATTTGGAGCCAGAAGTGACCATATTTGGATATGAAAGGAGGAGTGAGCTGATCTTAGTTCATCAAAAGAACCATGCCCATAAATATTCCTCTTCTTGAAGACTAATATCTACTTAATAATGGTTTTTTTTCCAGATGGACCACTAGATCACTAATAAGAAGAGCTGACTTCAGCTAATGACATCAGAATGACTTGTGGGGAAAATGTATTGACTAAGTATTTCATAATTGAAAATGACAATTTTTGAATTGAAGTCAATTGGAGCCAGCATCTAGTGGTCATCGGGGGTTTTGCACCTTTTTACACTCCTGCATTGGCCTAATTTTTGAGACCCTGTTGCTTCCTCTGTTTCTATATACAGTCTATGTATACACTCCACTACCACCAACCCATGTCATATTTTCTGTTTTAACATCGGTGCACTTATACGGCAACGCCTGCTGATATTTGCTACACTGTATATACCACTCTCACCTTAATGGTATTTATGGTGGTAAGTTGCCAGCTGTCTCGAAGCTTCTAATTTTGTAGGTGTAAAGAGATACTGTACCAAAATACTTGTGATGATATAGGTTCACCGTATAGTTCACCCACTGATACAGATAAAGATATTCATGCCGTGGCCCACTGGGAGCAGGATATGTCTGCTTGATGTTAACTGAACCACATGCCATCAGATTTTTTGGCAAATTACCTAATGATGATACTGTGAGATGATGCATGTATGGTATTGACTCCTTCCTCATTCCACAACTAAATAAGTAATATTTTATCAAATTGTCCAATTATTTTTGCCTGACCGAGGTGAAAAAAATTACTTAATTGATAGAAGCCTTAGCAACCAAGTAAACATGATTTAACAATTCTACCATGATGTGTATTAGAAGACAGTGTTGTCAAGCTGTGCACAGCAAAAAAAAAAATCCAAGCTTCCTCCATTAGGTCTGCACATGTCTGCAATTTTAGTGCCGCAGAGCAAGCACATCTGCAGCCTTCTCAGACATCAATTACAGTCATGAACGCACAGATTCGGAGGGTATTACCCTGCTTTCCTAAACATCATAAAACAGTTTCTGAGTCCTGCTCTGTTGTTTATGTTGTGAGGGAGCGTCTAGGTAAACAGGAACAGGCTTGCAAAGCTCAATCAGGATTCGTATAAGGCTTAAAACAGGAAAGTAGACTCAGAATAACTCACTGTCAACTTTTTGTCTAGCAGAGATACTGTTACATAGCTCTCTCGTTCTTAATTATCACTCTGGTTTTTATCTCTCTTTACTTTATTCTACTAATATGATGCACATATACATCATCAATCCGAAGCCGTTTATACTTTTATTCTCTTTTTTGCCACCCTAGTTATGACTTCTGTATTTACCCACAGTTTAATTGTGCTGCATCTATAACAAACTGTGTTATGTCTGGTTACACTGCCCGCCTACTAAACCTTGTTTGCCACCTTTCAACCAATCAGAATCCAGACTTTTCTGTGGTTATGGTATAAGTGAGTATATTATGCCTCTCATCAGCTGAGACAGCCAAACACCAAATGTGTGTAAAAATCAATATGAACACAGTGAAGCGGTGTCAGAAATGCAAATAAGATTTGTTCTTAAATGATCTAAAAACACTTCTCTGTTTTAAAGATGATGATCTATAATTGGGCAATGAGTACAGTATGTTTTTCACACTCTGTCCCTCCTCGAGGCGTCTATTTGTCACACTTGTCTGTGTGTGCCTGGCTCTGTGTTTCTGTGGTAAGTGAAACTCCAAGGTGTTTGTGTGTGTGTGTGTGTGTGTGTGCCCAGTTGCTGTCTGCATGTTGATCTGGTCACTTCAGATACCCGATGTGTCTTAACTAAAAGAAGCCTCACGTGTCAAAGAGGAAATAGTGATGTTCCCTTTTTTTTTTGGGTCTTTAACAGTTCAACGGTTTTAAAGTTCACGTCTGAATAAAGAACGGAAACTTCAGCTCCAAGGTGCAAAGCGATGAGTTGTTTACCCTCCTGACGCTCACACACTTGTACTACATGTCCCAACACAGTAATTGGAAGAGATACAGTTACATCATGTTGTCATCCATCATACCTTGTGGGGTTTATTAGACCCCCATGTTGCAGCCAGCCGCCCAAACGCACACTCATACACATGCACACGCTCACCCTGTACAAAACACTCCGGGAATGTTTTCGTAGCACATTACCTCACAACTCTACCCTTCAATAGGATCTTCTGACAAAAGTGTAAGATTTTGTAATACCTTACTGACTTGTTTTGCAGGAATCGGTTGGGTAATGATCTGGAAGATGGTCAGTGAACACACCGTTTGTAAGAAGAGCCTGCCTCTGTCATAAACATAAAAAAAATCCAAACCTGTTGTGTTGTTGTCTGCACCAATAATCAAGGTTGTACCCTTTATTAAATGACTCCAGATGTTAGTTTTAGTCACATTGATAATGTTACAGCCTCAGTCGTCGGTGCGTGGATGACACGCAGTTTCCTCCAGCTGAACCAACATGAGAAGGGAGAAATTTTAATTAACTGGCACAAAATAAGCTGCATTCACGTGCGTTTTCACAAATTGTTCATGCTCAGCGAAGCAATTTGGATGTTGGATATTGACTCCAACTTTGATTCACACAAATGAAATGCAACTAAAATGCATTTTGGCTTCGGGAGAACACTGGAAAAAAAAGGCTGATGAGTCAGACATGGAGGCTTTGTGTCAGGCCTTGATTTTGTCTGAGATGTTTATACATTACTTGAAAATGTGGGTTCTGTTTTAACCACAGTTTATCTAGTGACTGTTGAAGCAGATGTTTTGAGTTTTAAATGTAGTTCAATTCTTTGTTTAGCTTCATTTTACTTGTTTTCTTGTCCTGCTTCTTGTTTTGTGAACTTTAACATATCCTAACGTAGCAAATGTGATGATTAATTGATTGCTGTCTACAGTCATATATGGATATTTGCGTGTGAGATTAATTAACACACAGTGTTTTCAGTTTGTTTTCAACAGGTGTTTTCAGACCCTTGTCCATAAAATTATGTAATAATCTTTGATGTGGATGGGTGGGGTGACAGGTTGCACCTGTATCTAAGTTAACATGGATTTGTTTAATGCAGTCATTGATAACTCTGTGTTTACTTAATAGTTTCATAACATGTTTTGTTGCCTTCAGAAACCATTTGTGCAGAGAGGTGCTCCAGCAAAACAGGAACTCTTTACTGTGGTTTAGCAAAGATTTACCCAGTTACAGGATGATCACAATATCAGTGTGGACTTACGGAGGCTTAGTGGCTCTGTAGCAACGTCTATTGGAAAGTCCAGAAAACAAAAATATAGATACGTATAGTCTTGCATTTTCTAATATATTAGATACATTAATGCATAACAGTGCAACCAAAACCTGCGCGAGAGCATTTCAGTCTGTGTGTTGGCTCACTGTAAGCTTACTGTGTGTCTCGGTTGATGCTGATTAAAAGTAAGAATGAGCCCCTCATTGAAAATACCAAGTATAATCTCTGAGGCCAAAGAGCGCATTAGACAGAGATCTAAACAAGTAGAAATATTTGGAAACAAAGCAATCCATTGTTTAATGACCAGGAGAGAGAAAATGAGAGGGTCGAATGAAGGAGCAGAAAGCAGACTTTAATGTAACAGTAAATAGGGGAAAGGAATGAGGAGGAGGAGGATGGTGAGGGAACAGACAACCAGACTGCAAAGAAACAAATCCACACCTTCATAACATCTTCTAACTGTGGTACATAAGTAGGTAATGTTCTGGAAGCTGCATATATATATATATATAGCTGGTTCCACAGGTTCTGTACAAGCTGGATGTTATCATTAATTAAAGCTTCAACTTCACATGCACGACATGCAACAAAAATAACCAGCGGGACAACACACAAGAATGTAAAAGGCACATGTTCCCAGTGGTAATTGTGACAATTGCACATGTTATAAAACAGGAATCCAGCAGAGAAAAATGTGGAGAAGAAAAGCCCAGCGTGCAAATTTTGAAAAGACATTTCTGACTTCAAGTGAACCTAGAAGTACAAGAATAGCAGAGGCCAAGCTTGGCTAAACTCTGGAGAGAAGAGAAGTATCTAGGCCATCGATGGTGATCGATGGTTGGAGGTTAGAGACGAAAACAACTTCTCCATCTGCTGGCAGAGTGCCACACCTTGTCTGTTCCTCTGTAGGTCTCCAGGCATCTAGTCATGTTGCAGTAAACACTCTGAGGCCCTTAGGAAACCAGGCATGTAAAGGTTGGCAGCCAACCAACACAAATTATACACAAACCTTTGAGTCACTCAGTCAGCTCTTTTTTTTTTACCTCCCCTCCTTTGAGTCACTGCTGGTTATTACATCCTTGTAAATATCTGTAAACCCTGAAATAATATCAGGTTGTATCGACATCAAACCTCCATGTTATATCAAATCTAAGAGCAGATCCCCTTTTTGATCCACATGAGCTTATTTGGATAAGAGCTCTCCTCAGGATATCAGCCGGCGACAGTGGTTCATTGGCTCGTTTTGGGGAGTGTCAGTGGGCCATCGACTCACTTCTCGATACTTGACGCCAGGAAAGAAGGAGGGGAAGGAAGGAACTGTATAAGGACCCTTTGTCATACATTTTACGCAGCACAGGACTCGATGTGACGAGAGGAGAGAAAGCAAACAAGCGACAGTCGGTAACTTATGTAACAGTTTCGCAGCACTGATGTCACATCAGTCTGAAACAGCTGCTGATTTTTATTCCAAAATCAATCAGACAAATATATTTTGAAGTTAAATGCTGGAGGTTATCTAAACTGACCTTCTGGCAAATAACCCAGTTTATCTCATTCTTCACATATTTAGCAGACATCAGATATGTCAACACAACAACAGTGTCCCCTTCTCATATTACTCATCTGTCATTTTCTCCATCACTTCTGTATATTTTCTTATCTCCGTCTTTTTGCTTGTTGTTTTTGCAGCTTTGCCTCGCAGCCGCTGCTCTGTTTGTTGGCCCATTACATGTTGTGTGCTTAACTCGTCACACTAAGCCAATCGCTGCCCCGTGGTCAGGTGCTGTGCAACATGCGTCCACCCGCATGTATTTTTAATGTATAATGCTTCTAAACTGATGGAGCGGTCCCTGATTGCAAACAAGTGGTTTTCAGCCAACTTATGTCCCGTTATAGTCGTGTTTCGATTGGCACTGTTTGCGATAAGTAAACTTCAAATCTAAAAACATGACTGGAAAACAGACTTTTGCTGTTGATTTTGAGCAAAAACACCAGAGTAGCTGTGTGATGAAGCAATCAGCACTTCGGTCATAACTTATGGTAAAAGTTTGGACATGTTGGTCAAAACAAAACAATCTAAGGAAGTTACCTCAGACTTTATTTATATTTGGCAACTTGGTAATAGCTTGTAAAAGATATATCAGTATCATCTGCCAATAAGATCATGTAGTAAAGAAATGCTGTGCAATTAGGTCATTGTCTTGTATATAAATAACTCACTGTTAAACATTGCTCATGCTCTTATCAGTCTGGAAGCAATAATGTTAAAATAAAATACAAAGCTGTGCAGGTGTTGACTTGCTTTGCTTCTGTGCGCCGCCTTTGTTGCTTTACTTTGAGAAGTAGCGCCAAAAAATGTATTTGTGGTAATAGAGGCGCCAAGAAAGCACAGAAAAATTTAACTGTAACATATCCTACTGTGTTGTGACTATGTGACAATCCAATTCAGACCGTTCCCCTTTGTACAGGTCTTGAAAAGCCAGTATCAGTTGATCCATAAGTCCAAAATGACTTTGTAAAATAAATAAAGAATACAGTGTGATGATAAGATACATTTTTGTTACTTTTTGTTACACCCCTTATGTCAACAAACTGTTTTTTAGAGATTCATACTCAGCCTGTCTTTCCTCACATACGAATATGGGTCAGCAGAGCTCGGCTATATGTGGGTGAAGAAGGAAAAAAGATCAGTAGGTGTTGTTGAACCAAGGAATCTTTGCGAAATACCACGAGTGTCTGTTCGTTTCTGAATGCAGGTGTGTGAACCTGACTGTTCAAGATGTTCATCCAAACACACTGTCATCACTCCCTCGTCTCGCAAGTTTTCCATCCTGAAAACAGAAGATACTCGCTTTCACTCGCCTCCTGATCAAAAAACTCACATCTTTTGTTCACCAGATGAATTTTTCATTTTAAAAAATAACACCTGTTGATATCACAGGAGGTCTGAGTATTTGCACTCCTCTTGATAAGGGGCCTTTCTTTTGTAGAACTTAACAGCTACAAAAAAACACTCCGGTTTCTTCATTGTGCAATACAGCCGCATTGCATAAATTTGGCTATAAGAGGAAATGGGAAAGAGTGAGAAAAACAAGTCATGAATATTTCTCTTGTACAGATTGTTTTAGAGTTTCTGGGTAAAGCCTGTGGTACACATTCTTTGTTGTTGTTGTTTTTTTGTAATCTTTTGTGCTATTTAAAAATGCAAAACCGCTCCAGATTTTAACATCACTCGATAGGTTTGCAGATATTCTTATAAAACAAGAGCTGCTTTTCACTTAGGTTTAAAACGAACTTCTGTTTTGTGCTGATGTTGATATGGGAAGTGCAGAATTATCTGTGTTTGTATCTGTTGTCGACTGGTTTGACAGGTGTCCTATTTATACCGGGCAGACAGTCTTTCCCCTATTGCCAGCTTTTCCACACCCTCCTGACCAGATATAACCAGTAAGTGTGTGTGTGTGTGTGTGTGTGTGTGTGTGTGTGTGCTTGCACTATCCTCACACATGAATTTGAGATTAGCCCCCACCTAATTGTGGGGAAGCACTCTCAGCCTATTAATGCCTGACCTGACCTCCTCTTTATTCGCTCCATCCATCACTCTGAAGACCTGTAGAAAACACAGAGCAGCAAAACAACAACTGCCGTTAACAGAAGGCGAGACGGCTGCTCCCGTCAGCCGCCCTGATTGGTCCAGACGCGCTGCTTGAGAGCACTGCTATTGGCTGTGAGCAGACACACCTCTAAAAGCTGTTTATGTGCAGCCAGCAAGGATAGATGAGGGTGGTGGATGGAAGTAGGGGGGACATCAGGGTGGGGTGTATTTGTGAAGGGGTTTGGCAGGAGGTTAGAGTTTGATTGTGCAGAAACAGAAGGGAAGAGATTTAGGAGGAGGAAGAGGAGGAGGAGGGGGGGAGGCTGCATGTACACTCTGGACGGCATCCATTGGAGCTCGTTCAAAAACTTCTAGGAAACTGGGATGTTTGTTTGCTTTTCTGTGTGTGTTTGTGTGTGTGTTTGCGGGTTGGTGCTGGGGCCCCTTAAAATCACAACCAGGCTAAACTAATTTAGTCACACCATTTATGAGCCAGCAGCCCTTCCCAGAAAGCTACATGTAAGCTTTGTTGTGATAGAGGAAAAATCGACATCTCCATCTCGTGTAATCACATCAACATGTCTCCGTGGTCATGCCTGCCCTTGCCTGCCACAAAGACACCAGTTTATCATCAGCAGCAGAGAAGTCACTCCTGTTTTTCATATTTGACATACACGAGCGCTGTCTCACGGGTCGGGGGATACATGTCATTCGACTCATGTGACATCCTGCGTGCGACAGAGAGCAAGCGTGCAGGATTTCAGTCTTTGAAGTCTAAGCAAACCAGCAAGTTACAGTAGGGCGGCCTGTGTGAGGAGGGCTGTTGTTTTCACATACCAAGGAGGGAGGGGAGGGGCTTACAGGGTTTGTGGCTCTGTTCAGACAAAGTAAAACTTCGTGGAGGTGAGAGATCAGTCATTGTAACAGCAGGTGAGCCCACAAGTGTACAGATGTGAGCCACAGTCCCTGTGCTCTTCAATACACTAAAGTCACCTAGCATAAGAAAATATACAGTGGTGACCAAGAGAACACTCAGAAGGTAATGGTTAACTGGATGTTGTTGAACTATTATACCCTATTTAAAACTCTTTATTTTGTTACATAAGTAGTCATACAGTGAAATGATTTTTTGTTACAGTGTAACAAGGCAGCCATTGTACGGCGCCATCAGGCAATTTATGATGCGGAGCCGGGGATCAAACCCAATTCAACTATCAGGGGTTTAAAGAAAAAAATTAACTCATAAAAATCGTATCGTTTCTTCTGTATCAGCAAATTAAAAGGCAAGTGAAGTACATTTTTACTTCTACTAAAGAGGAGATGTTTTCGCCTGCGTTGATTTGTGTCTGTCAGCCAACATGAACCGATTTCAGTTACCGTATTTTCCGGACTATTGAGCGCACCTGTCTATAAGCCGCTATTGAATTTATTCAAACAGTTTCATGTGGTCCACTCTGACCGGGTCTGATGTGACGATGCTAAATGTATCGACGGCACGGAGCTTGCTAGCTTGTAAAAAGCTAATGAGCTTTGTGCCGCCGAGAAATGAGAAACACCGGTGTTTAAGTTCAAAGCGTTGGAAAAAAGTAGTGGCTTATAGTCCAGAAAATACGGTAATCACAATCTGAATGTGTAGTGTTCTCACATTAACACTACAATCTAGTGTTCACATGATAGAATATGTTAAAACAGAATATATTAAATTTGTCCAACTTTTACTTTTTCACCTCTGCACTGTCTTGTGAAGCTTTAAGCCATTTGTAGAAATTTACATAAAAAAGAAATAAATTTGAGAAAAATAAAAGAGTGTCCAAGGGGTGTAGAGGGGGAGGAATCACTGTAGGATTCAACTTCAAAGGGCCACGTGTAACAGAGAGTGAAATACTACCAGTGTTGTTATTAAAGGTGAGAACAGGAAGTGCTACAGCTCGACTACTGGGATTTGAGATGTGACTTGAGGAAATGTAACGACATCATTAGCTGGGTGCAGTTTTGGTTTTGAGAACAAGGTCTAAAACAAACAAACACAAATATATATATAACTTGTTACAGACTTGTGAGATTAGTGAGATTAGTGTGTGTCACAGACTGGGTTATGTGGAGCTCCATCCCATTCCTCCAAGACGACAAAAGAGAAATGGTATGGACTCTCGGTGTTGTCAGTAGTGTTCAGTCAGACAAGTGTACGCTGTAGAGCTTGGAGTCAGGAAGGTTTGTGGACCTCGGTTCAATCCTCTGATGTTAATCCTTGTCCTTGTGTGTCAGTTAGTTTCCAAACACATGCCGAACATGACAGTAAGTGAGAACCCAAGCAGCACCTCTTTTTATTCTTTTTGCAGATGCCAGGTCCAATGTGACACTCTCCTCTGGGCCGACTCCATGCCAGGACTTGAAGGGATGTCTCAAGGGAGCATCATTCAGATGGTGAGGCAAAGTGTTGCCCCTGGGCTTTGGGAGGGGAGGACATGTCCCCCATTACCCCAGGCGAAAAGAGGTAAGCTAAGCTCCCCTGTCACTCCAAATGATGCAGAGTATGAAGCAAATCCAAAAGTGACTAACATGTTATTTTACAGCAGCCACTGCACACAGGTGTTTTCTGGCACTTCAAGGCAAATTTCAATTATGGATTAAAAAAAAACCCAAACATATGGCTGCATGTGAATTCCTGTTTTCTATTTCTTATGGCACATTTACACAGGTACTTAGTCGCTTCAGTTTTGGTGCATTTACACTGGCAAAAAAGTACCTGGAACTTGGTACCTGGTACAACTTTTTGTACCTCATCTCCTGCGGTTCCAAAAAAAGTACCCGGTCAGGTCGGAGCAGGTACTAAAATCTTATTGGTCGGAATCGTCACTGCGTCTTTGCGTCATCACTACATGGCACGTAATCTGTCCCCGCAAACACGCCATTTTTACATTTTTGGCAAACCATGCAGACGTGTTTGAAATAACAACAAGAAGAGAAATGACATCTGTTAGAAATCCTGCCCCATGGACTCAGGACGAGGTGCAAACCTTTCTGTCATTAGTCGCCGATGAACGTGGTCAGAAATGAAAGAATCGCATAAAAGATGACGTCACGAATGACGGCCAGCTACACGGAGGAGGGACTATCCTCAGCAATGTAAATGCAACCGAGGGGGGCCGATCCCGAGCGATCCGAGGTGAAGCGAAGTGAGTAGATACCAGTGTAAATGCACCATTACATAGCCGATGTGTTAAAAAATATGCTGAGGCAGAAGAAGCCCATTATGGTAAAGACGGGTACTGAGCAGCTTCAGCAAGCCCTCCTGTTTAATTAGTCGATCTGAATATGTCTGCATCCTCTGAACTCCAGAAAACAGCATGCAGACGTATACACTAATTAGGAGATGGAGGGGGTTTCATTCACTTTGCCGGCTGGTGACCTGATTGTTAATTCAGGCCTCAGAACGGGAACAGGATTTCCTCCCACTGCACGACCTTACTGGACACAGTGGTGGAGGTAAAGGAGGGCGGGGAAAGCAGGGGGGGAGGAGGGAGGGGGGGGGT
>OOFC01049477.1:28097-40007 GCA_900323345.1 Pseudochromis fuscus | reverse complement strand
TAGAGAGATATGTAGATTGCCAGAGATTTCACTCAGTTTAATAAACAAAGGAGGCTGTTCTTTGGCAGCAATTAAGAAGCATTGGTGAGTTTAACATTTATATTACATTTGATTGTATGAGACCACTTCTCATAGTCCGCTGGCTGCTTTTTTAGGGTTGTATTTTTTCCCTCCTGTTTGTGCGCAAGGTGCATTTATGGACTCATAGTGGGAGTGGGCCCCACCAAATTTAGATGTGCTCAGTGGTCCATGTGTTGTGCTTTGTGTCCTTAAAAGTATTCTTGTAATTTGTTGAGGTACATCAATGCAAAAATCTCTTTTGTTTGTTTGTTTTTAGGATCCAATGCGATTTTGCTCTGTTTTGAGGTCAGTATTTCTTTGGCTTCATTTATGCAGATTTTAAGATGTGCCTCTGACACTTCTGCTCCCATCACAGTACTGCACTAAACAAACTGTGGTGCATTTAAAGAGATATTTGAAAAAAAATGTCTGGAAACAATTCTCCACATCTACAATCCACAGATCTTAATGTGTCCCCTCTAAGCAAGTAGATCACAAATAATCTCCCATCAACATTTTTTTTCTTATGTAATTTGGATGAACTGACCCTTTAAAAACAAACCACACAAGATAATTGAGAAGCATTCCCTACAATAAACAAGGTAATTAGCATTATGCTTACTGAGTGGAATAATCAATGCAACAGAAAATTCAAATCGCCCTGCAAAATCAAAATACTGAACAATATATATACATAGATGCTCTGCTATGCTGCACACAAATACACATAATTCTGTGCAGCCACTTTGGAGACACACTCACAGTAACTTTAACACAGCTCACTCACATTTATAAATGTTTGTAAAAGCGGTTGCAGCTGGCAGTGCAGCAGTGACAGAGGGGATATTCTCATTGTAAATGTGTGGACGGTGCCTTAAAAAAAAAAAAATCCCCCAGAGGATGATGTCGTAGAACATTTTTAAAGAGTGCTGAAAAGGGGCCAAAAAGCCGTTGAGGAAAATGGTAATTTTTCTGTGTTTCCGGATTATGCAGAAGTGGCTTTTAGGGATGTCAGGAGAGAGGCCGGGAACCACTAACTTTAATGTCTTGCTGTTAAAATGACTCTTAAATGATAGATGTTGGTCTCCCCTGACTGTCCTCACCGGCTGCAAATAAAAAAAAAAAAGCAACATTTTAAAGAAAAACATCAAATTATTGCTTTTGTTTTTATGTGATGTGTTTCACAAAATATATGAATGTCTACAAAAGCAATATGAGGCATGACAAAAGCCATATAGAAATAAAATGTTTTCAGTGTGGCGTCTCATTTCCCTTTCAAACACAGACAGGTTTATACAGAGATGTTTGAAAATATACACCGCAGAGGATAAGGAGGCAGTATATCTGTAGTGTATGCATGAATGACAGCTTATGCAACATGTTTCCACTGTTAATTTGAATGCAAGTTATATTCAGAGCACTCAGGAATAAAATAACTGCTTGGCATCTTATCAAAACATGTTAAATAGCCCGACAAACAAAAACATATTTACAGCGCAGCTTGAAAGCTTTCCTGTTTTTAACCAAATGGGTCGTTACGCGTTGTCATTGATGCCGTTTCACCTGACGCCTAATAAGCATGTTCCTGCTCGCTGGATTGGCTGCATTATGAAACCGCATGCATTCATGAATGGATTGATGTTCCCAGCTTCCACAAGACAGCTCCTTTGTCACAACCAAACTAATTAGGCTGACTGTCAGGGCTCTCTCTGACAAATGGAGTGACTGTGTTGAGTTATAGCTCGGGACCTGCCAAACACACTCCGGAGACAAATTCCTCCAGTGATGAGGACTATTTGATCAAGGTAAACAAATTAACAGAGGCATTAAGTCCAGAGAAAGCCTGGTGTTGTTTGTCTCAGGCGGAGCTGTCACTGAGGCTCACGCCGCTCGCTCGACGAACTCCTCCGACACAGACTTGTGCAGAAAAGTGAGGCGACCAAACATAGGATTCAAAGGTTATTTAACATCATGTTACATCAGCAGCTGTGGGTTGTGAGAGTGCATTTCTATGTAATCCTTCCCTGATATGCTTATTTATATTTAATTCGACCATTTTCCAGTTTTATTTCCATGGCAGACCATGTTCAGCTGCAACTTAACATATGTTTGTTTCCATGAAAATTGCACAATTCCCAGGTCTCATGGATTATTATAGACATTTTGACAAGAGTTTCAATAAAATATAAAAAAAGAAATGCTTGGTAGGGTTTTTTTTTAAAAGCATCCTCCTCTTTCATAGTAATAAATGTACTCATTCAGGAATCCCTTGATCTTTAAAGGGAAAAGTCCTGACTGAGTGGCTTTGACACTCGGCTTTGACTCCATCACAAAAGGCCATGACTCCATGGAGATTGCTATTGTATGGCTTAAGGTTGACTCCATCGTGGGTATACTATGAGAATCATGGAGAAAAAAGGCAACTCCCATCTGTTCTTTTCATTTTAAAGGGTACCATTATAGTCGGATATAATATAGATCTTTTTATAGGGCAGGCATGTGATCCCTCAGAGCAATTGGCTCAGTTCTGTGCATAATCGTGTGAGACTAAAACCCTCTCAGACCAAAGCAATATTTCACTAATTATTCGCAACATTAATAATCTGATTTTTTTCTCTATGTAGAAAAACATGCAAGTTCCTCAAATGCCCTTTTCCTTATCTCTGTGTATGCTGTTAGTGACGTTTTTGCCAATGCTGCAAACTAGCAAACATGACACAAAACCATCTGCAAAGAATAACAGTAAATCCTGTGATCAAGGAGTTTCTGATATTATACAGAGTGAGAAATTACTATTTTTCCCCCTATTGTCTGTTTTTTTTAGTTTAATAAAGCTATCCATAAAAAGCAACCAAGGAAATTGGACAAGGGAGGACAGCATCACCATGGAAACAAAGGGGGTTTTCTGGTGGAAAACAATGTGTTACCACCTCAGCTAATGAGATCTCATATGTAAGAACTGCTTTGGGATCATATGTGTGGACTGCGACAGGAGTAGCCATTTCTAATGATTAATATCTTCATGTATCCACAGGGCAGACAGGAAAAAATATCAAACTACAGTCACAGTTATCATCTATTTTATTAGAGGATATATGTTTTGATTTGTGGCCTTTTGCTAATTTGTCAAAAACATGATGTAAAAAAATATTACTTTCCAAAACAATCATCAAAGCATCAAATGAGGGATAAACTACAGGAAATAATCAGTGTTTCCCTTTTGATTTTTCAATCTTTGGTTTGTATAAAACATGGATCAGGCTTTAAAACTTCCTAATCATTCCTTTATTGTTTATAATTTTGCACTTCAATGGCAACAATGTATTTTAATTCCAAATTTATAAGGCATGAAAATGAAGTGCTTCAATCCTCCTGCTTAATTTTATCACCACGCCTCTCAAAGTGGAATATTCAAAGAGCTATTCAGAGGCTGCCAACACACAAACTCATAAAGCGACACGTAAAATAAAAAATCATCTGCCTGTGTTGGGAAATACACGTTTCCATCTGTGCTCAGGGAAAATAATGACATTCGTGTTTATATTCTCTCTTAAGAGCTGTAAAATCTGGGGCACATGATTGTGGATATGTGGAAGTGGTGTAGTGTTGTGACAGTGATAACTAAATCAACCCCTGGAGACTCAGAGTCAGTGTGTGTGGAGTGCATCTTTGTACTACGCAACACACTGTACTCTCATCCATCAACTGCGGCCATGACCCACATATATAAAAGTTGCTAATGCTGCTAATTTCAGTGTAAGGCTTGCAGCCGTTTCCTCCTTGTGGCATTTTTACTCTTTTAGCTGATAATAAAAAGGCTGCTGTTTTATTATAACTGTTATTTCTGGTCAGGCAGCTGCTTGTGAGCACAACAAATAATCTAAAGCAGTGGTCCCCAACCACCGGGCCAGGGACCGGTACCGTTACCGGGCCGCACAGAAAGAATTAATAATTTATATTATTTCCGTTATATTGGTTATTAGAGACGTTTTATTTTGAAAAACTACTGGATTCTCTCCGACCTAACCTTCGTCTGTGCCTCTTGACACGTCAATACGCTTGTCTCAGTTACGTGATCAGATATAAGTTCGTAAACTAGCAAAAACGAGTAAAAAACAAACGTCTTTGGACACATGCATTTTATATTTGATTTTTGCAGTGTATATCTGCCACACCTTGAAGGCCGGTGTGTGAAAATAATGCCGACATTAAACCGATCCGTGGTGCAAAAAAGGTTGAAGACCCCTGATCTAAAGCACAATTTAAAAAACAACAACTGTGTATTCAATTGCCGTTCTGTTTGTCCCATGTTTTTTTTGTTTTGTTTTTAAACTTCTCATTTTACCAACTTGTGACACATTATGACGTGCAGGGCATTCATATATATAAAAGAAAATCCATACGACCCAGTAAAAATAAGGTTATGCGCATGTACAGTATGCACAGTATAGTCACTTGCCACTGTCAGGCAACATTAGTGTCAAACTACTGCCAGAGGCGCCCGCAGTGTCAGGTGATTTCAAGCAACTGACTCCACAGTTAATTACATGTCAGGAAACAAAGCTGACCTTAGGAGCACAAAGCTAATGTGTTAATATGCTTTTAGCTAAGATAGTCTAAATACCCACTAAACGTTCTTTACTAAAAAAAAAATACAAACTTTTATGAGGCAATATGTGCTGAGGAAAGATTAAATATTGTATTAACAATGTGCCAGTGAAGCCTAATACCAAACAATGATTGGGGATTTGCATATAATTCTGGACTGAAATAACTCCCTACAGCTCAGACAATAATTATCGACGCATTAAAAAGTTAATAAAACTGCAAAAACATTAATGTAACTGTGTGTTTCTTTTTAGGAAACATTTTACATAATGAGCAGATGAACAACTGAAGTCTTTTGATGAGATTACCTGAACTCCACCTCTCAGACTAATGCAGGGCTATCTGCTTAACTTGCAAGGGCAGAGGTCGGAGGCTGATTATGGAGGCATGTGGGCAAAATGAGGAGGAAAAAGCTCATTGATTTGTGTCTCTCCTTTACTGGGAAGTGGGGAGGGACGGGGGGGGGAGGGACGTCACACTGAGGACACATCAACAGACGCTTGACAGATCTGGGAGTGAGATCCAACTGAGCAAGAGGGGAGGGTCTAACCCGCTGTCTTCTCGCATGAGCGCTGGTGGACGCGTATCTAATACGACACACACATACACAAGGCAAGCAAATACAGATACAACCCCATGGATACGCACACTGGACACATGCATACACACCAACACACTCACACAGAGGCTGGCAGGCATTACTCCAGCTCTGTGTGGAGAGCTGATCCTCAACCAAACATGCTGCCTGCACAGAGAGCAGGTGTCAGACCAGGTGAGTGCTGTGCGCTGACGGTCAGCGGCTCGCTCCCAGCTGACCTCACATCAAAACTTGGCGGCACAGAGAGGGAACGTAAATTCCCAACTAAATGGAACCTACCAGGCTTATGTCATCACAATGGACTGTGTTATGTCTCCTGTCAGCCCAAGCTCAGCCAAAGTCTATCAAAGACTCAGGACCTCAGGACTGAAGTCCTGTTGCTAAACTCAGATTACTCAGACGGTTTCCCTCGGCAGAATTCAGTGGCCGGCTGCTCCCAGAGCTCGTAGCTGTGGTCAACATGTTATGTCATTCAGGGCAGTCGTTCTGCAACATCCATAATAAATAACAAGGCTTTAAAATAGACGAGGGGAGAAAAAACTAGAAAGAGAGAAAAACAAGAAATGCAACACAAACCTACTGCAGCACAAAGCTGTTTTCCACATGCATGTTCATGTCTCCTCCTAATTCATTCTGCTGTTTATGGTTCATTTCCAGCTAGATGGACAGGATTAGATGATCCACAAAGCAAAAGAAACTCTTGATTGAATACATTGAATCAATATTTCTGTGTCTGTTGTTACAGAAGGAGGATTTTTCAGGGTCACTCCTCTGCAGGTTTTAACAAAACTCATTCAACACAACTTTCTGTTCTTTCCTCTTGTGGTTAAACAGTGTGAGAGCGTTCACACTTCACAGCCTCTTACAGAGATATTATTAAAAGCAGCTTTTCCACAGAGAGTATAGTGTGCATAGGTCAAATAAAAGTCAATTACTCATATTTTCAGAATATTTAAAGTATCAGTATGTATTTTTAAAGCTTATTTATGACACAGGTGAAAGAAATCAAACCCATTTTTTTGAAGTGCAAAGGTTGAGTGTTGGATACTTGAACTGTCTTATTTATGTTAAGAAGATCCAGTCTTGTCTTTTTTTTTTAAAGTGCACTAAAAAGCACATTATACAGATGAATTTCCTCAGTTGCCCTTGTACAGTTAAATGTTTGAATAAAGAAACTAAGCACTGAGAGTGTTAAAGGTGATTTGCTGTCGAGTGTTTTCTGAACAGTCAAATGAACTGTGAAATGTGCACCTCACTGAGCGAGCTGAATATGTTTCTCATTTGGTAATTTACTCAGAAAACAGTTTCCAACTCGCTGCGACACTGAGGTGACACACATTTTTATTATTATTATTAAATAACACCAAGGTTTTTAATATTTGATGTTATCACGGGCAGAGCTCAGGATGTGAACCGTGGTCAAGGAGACTCATTCCTTCATTTCTGCAGAAATGAGATAAAATCTTAAATTAGTCTTTAAAAAAAAAAAGGATTTAATCAAACTTTGCAAATGTGTTATTATGAATTAATGAACTGAGGATGCTTGAAGATAAGACAGTTCTAGCTGAGCGTTTCCTAGAGCTTTATATTAAACTATATTAAGACCTCATTAATATCTTAATAAAATCAAAACGCAAAGAGAGTTGCTGTAATCTGAAGAAATATTTGCAATTCTCCAACTTAAGTGTCATTTACTATAAGCTTACAGTTATTACACCTAAACCTACTAATGCCACTGTGTATTTCTGACAACCTCTTCTTTGAATACAGAAAGAAATGAAGTCATGAATCACACAGCCTTGGATCAACGCTTCAGTCTGAACAGTGTATTGTTAATCTGTGGGTATCAGTGACACAAGGAGATCTCACCCTGTGTTTCCACACTGTTAGCAGTGTATGTAATATCCATCTGGATGGTTGGTCATTTACCCCTAAACACTCTCATCGCTTTCTTCACTACCTAACCTACAACCTTTTTCCATTATTTGATGATCCATCTTCTCCCTCTTCTCTATTTCCGACCCCGAGTGTCCGCTCTCCTCTGCTGTGATCACCAGTATCACTGCCACGGCTCCCCTCCCACCGGCCAAGATTTACCTCATCTGATAGTCCCTAATTACACACTCATTTGCTACCTAATCTCTATAAACACACTCCACAGAAAGCCGCTTGATATTGGAAACCCAAAAATGAGGTTTGCACAGGGTAACATTAAGATTTCAGTATTAGGAAAAAAATTGAAAAATGGAGGAGTGCGGCTGCACAGCAGGAAGTCTGTGATACAGCCTCAGCTATCAGCCCATTTATCCCACTGGCTGTCATATCCTCTCCTCCCTCTCTCCAAGCTTCCCTGGGATGCACAACACATTGGCTCAGAGTGTGTTGGTAAAGACCATTACTTCTTTTCAAATAGCCTTCGATGATGACCCAAGCCAGTGCAATGATATGTTTCGAATGGTAAGCTGTGCTCGCGGTAAATCCAGGTTTTTGGCAGCGGCCCCGGGCCTCAGGGTTTGAGGCTGGCATGTGTACAAAAGCTGAGCCAGAGATGGGATTCCATGCGTGATTATATATTAACCACCCAATGACAATGCACTGTCGCTGTTGTAATTCAGCTGTAGTGAACATAATGTTTTATTCTGAAAAAGTTGTGAAAAATGAATAATTATGTTGATCAAGTCCATGCAGTCGCTTCAGGAAGTATTCAGATCCCTTCACTTTCTGCACACATGATGAATACAATTTGAATATTTACATTAATCTACATTTAGTAACCTATAATGATAAAGAGAAGAGATGTTTTTGTACATTTTTGTGAATTCATTACAAATGAAAAACTAAATATCTAATTTAATAGATGTACACAACCTTCAGTAATTCAGAAATCTGGGCATAAATGACAGATTTGAGTCTCTTGGGTAAGTCTCGGGGTTTGCACACCTGGATCTGGGCAGTTTTATCCCATTTCTCTTGGCAGATCCTCTCAGTGTGTCGGGATGGAGAGGAAACATCTTGAAACTGCCAACTTCCTGTCTCTCAGGGCATTGGCTGGGTCACATGGGTGTGAAGCCACAGCAGAGTGTCTGAACGCTTTTCAAAAGGAGGTTTTTAGGGAAATTTACAACAATACAAACTGTGGCAGAAAGTGTAAACTGTGAATAATGCATCACAGGTGAGAACATATCACATGGACATACTTCAAATCAGCTGAAAATGAAAGAATACAAAGGTCTGGTGCAGCAGATTTCAATCATAAAGTATATACTCTGTCAAATGTTCAGCACTTTTCAGCCACAGTTTTGCCAGTTTTAATATTTTGAATTCTTTGTGCAATGATGGATCAGCCCTTTACATTCACGGTCCCATTGCTCCAGCTGTATTTTACTTACATATTTGTGTTTTAATACAAAATATGCAACATTTGAGACAAAGAGATGGATTACTAGTGTAACACTCAGCATCCATCAGCAAATAAAAATGTTAAAATGATGATTTTAGGTTAATTTTTTCTTCACTAACCCTTCTGTTTGCTGTCTGCACAACATTGCTGGAGTGCAAAAGCTTATGCCTGCACAGTGAACACGTTCAGCACTTTTACTTGCTATTAAGCATTTTTACACTTTTTAAAATGTTTATCCCGCCACCGCCATCTGCTCTGTCACCAGTTGTCATTACACAAACAGGAAAAACATTTTCATCAAAACAGCCTCTGTGACACTTCTTTTTTTCTAGTCTGTTCATCTCATCTCTGCATCTTTTCCATCATCTCTTTTCCCTGCTATTCACCCCCTTGTCACTCTCTGTGTTGTGTGTCTTTCTGCTGCCGCTGATGGCGGGCTGTCAGTCCTGACAGGTGTGTTGTCATGAAGGGTGCATGAAAAGGTTACATCTGCTGCGTTCAAAAGGTCAAAAGTGAAATATGAGCGAGCAGGTGTAAAAAAATAGACAGCGTTTAGAGGCAGGGTTAACAAAGCTGATATATGTCAAGGTCTTACTTTACCACCATTGACCTGTGCATCAATAAAGGTGCATCAACAGCTACTCATAGCAACATCCTAAGCACCACAGTGATCCTGAAGAGAGCAGTGCAGTGTAACTCACCTTCTTTATTGTTTCATCTTCGCCATCTTTTCTCTCCTGTGCTTAATTTCACACTCCTTGTCGTCTGTGCGTGCACATTTCTCCACCTTTGAAGTGAATAAAGACAGAGTCAGTGGTTGAGAATTCATCACAACATATCAAAACACTCCTACGGTGCCCTGGTGGCTAATGTGCTGGTCCATGTGCCATGTGCTCACGCTGTGCTGCTGCTCCCTGCTCTTTTCCTAGACTCACTTCAGACTGCACTGTATTTCATTACCGGTGAAATGCTGGGGGATGGTGCACAGCACAATTCTTCAAAGAAAACACAAACCCCTCCTGCTTTTAAGTAGACTCGGGAAGAAAACTTTGGTCTTCTTTGACCGGAGTGGATGGATTAAAAGACATTAAAATGTCTGTGTGCATAATCAGCTAAGCCCTGTTTTGTTTGGCTGTAAAATCACAGCACCAACATGTTGGTTTTGATCCTAAACCACGTCTTCTGGGAACCTGCGTTTCAGGGACACAGCGCCAAAGGAGGGAGGGGATGTGCAGAATTCATTTTAAGCCTATTTGCGCTTATTTAAATCTAGCGTGTTAAGTCCTTGAGGTGTTTTGAGAGGGTGAAACCAGTCTTTGTCTCAGGGTGATGACTATTTACTCATAAAAAAGCAGAGCGAGAAGATCACCTACACTCTTCTACAGCATATTGCAGCAGCCTGACATCTTGTTCGAGATTTTTCACATGAAATATGTAGGAAACACCCAGCTCTTATATAATTAAACCTTGTAATAACCCATTAAGCCCCACTCATTAGGATGCTTTTGAGAACTCTTTGCAAATTAGGTTTCCAGAGAGCATCTATTTCCTGACATCCCATGAAGCTGATGAAGAGGAGGTGGCAGGTAGTTCAGCGTGGGGGCACAGAACAGATGGTGGTCTGTCCGACTCTCGCCAGGTGGGACTTGGTTAGGACAGGTTGCACACGCACACAACACACACACAGGTCAGAGGGAGGGCACTGATGCTCCAGGGGGGCGTCAGGTCCTCTTCATATGACAAGGATACAGGGATATCAAAAACAACAAAAGTGTGGGCATGTAAAGTTTGTCTCAAATCAAAATAACTCACAAAACTAGTAAATCACAGATGCAAACTTTACTCTGGGTCCTTAGAAATGAGAGTTTTTATCTGTGTGACAATTTCACCTTCATCTGGATTTAAAATTTCATAGGTGGGATAAAGTGTAATTTGAAAACAAGCAAACGAAACAGTACGTTTTTATCTCCAAAATCCATCTCCTGCCGGGTTCTGTGAGGTTCATGTCAAGTATCATAAAATCTGTGGAGGATAAAAAGAAAACTATTTGTGTTGTTGCTTCTTCATTTTAACATCTCACTGCTGCGAGACTGTGAAGGAGCTGAGCAACAAATGGTGCAGGATTTGGGGTGCTCATGTGTCTATATCTGAACTTTTTTTTATCTAATCTTATGCTAATTTTGAGCTCTGATGTCACACCAGTTCTCAGTATTTGAAGGGTTGTCTGCAGTGCACATCATCTAAAATACCCAGTTCAAGCTTAAATATTTTATCAAACTCCAAATCTGTGCAAGGTGCTTGTTATGTTTTTAAAAAAGAGAGAGTATTTCACTGCATGTCAGATTTATTATCTAGGACAAAAAACCTTTTTCAAAACCACTTGGATTAGGGACGAAGGTCATGCCTCCTCTGGGGAGAGTATTTAAGAAGGAAATTATCCTTTCATACCACACAGTCCCACTCTTCTATATGACTATTGTGGCATCATCAGCATGTAATACTGAGGCAACGTAGAGATAAAACCATCTGTAAATGAATCTGTTTTGAGATGGAAATGAAAAACATTTTATGTAAAAGACGATATTTTGCATCTTCTGTGTCCTCGTTTCTCCGTCAGTCATGTTGCCTCTTCAGAGAGGATTTCAATTTCACACTCTGCTGGGGAGCATAACACACACATCACTTAAACACAGGTACGGAAACAGAGAGATGGGGGGAGGGCTGGCTTGTTGGATCAACATATGGATCCATGAATGAGTAAACAACAAAGAGATGAACATAAATGACTACATCAGACACATCATTGGCATGCTAATGCAGCTTTTATTGAAAGCAGGCTTTAAAGGAAAAGCAGCCGTTTTCAAACTCGCATGCACGAAAACATGATTAACGAGATCATCTTCATCACTAAATTAACTTAACTTGAAGTAGTAACTGTCCCCAGCAAATCTAACTGTAAGTCGACTGCAGCTCTCCGTTTCATTGTATTCACTACCTGCAATCTGAATAATTCATCTGTGCACAATAAATAGTAAAAAACAGGGGGAAAAGCAGGTCTGTCAAAAGTGGAAATGACTGCGACCTTATATGCAAACTAAGTGGAAGTGGGGAGAGCGATGCATACCGAGAGATAGGTATAGGCGGGGAAGAGAAACGACAGGGGAATAGAAACACTGCACAAAAAAATGAGAGGAAATAAAATGAGAACTTAACAAATGGGAGAAAAATTTTCTCTCTTGCAAAA
>OOFC01049477.1:0-27755 GCA_900323345.1 Pseudochromis fuscus | reverse complement strand
CGGCACCGGCGGGCCGCCTGCCTGGCCAGCGTGATGCATAATCTTTACACTGGTGTAGCACAGATCCATTATACACAACCATTATTCAGACTTCAGCGGTGATTATCTCTATGCTTTATTACATTTTCACAGCGGCGGGACTTCACACCAGTCAGCAGCAGATCTGATGTTTTCATGCTTATTTCGGTCAAAGATGCAATTTGTGGAACAGGAGCGACTCAGGAGTTACTGTGCGGTTCATTATCTGCCGCAAGGACCTTTATCTAGTTGATGATCAAGATCAGTACAGATTGAACGTGACACTCATGCATGCACACACACACAGAAACGGACTGTTGGTGCACTTTTGCTTGATTGTTTGAGGCGTGCAGGCACTCTGGTGATAAATAGAGGTGAGTCACGTCAGAAAGAGGATTAGAGGGGCTGTGAAAAAGCTGAGAATTATTGACAGAGAAGAGGGGGATTTAGATTTAGCAATGCCAGTCCACAACAGCCTCTAACCCCTCCCCGCTCCCCTCTACACACACACACACACTAACGTAAACTAGTGATGACTCAGTAAGACTGTCTCAGGTCACTTTGAACTGACATTCCTCAGGAAACTATAAGTCAAAGCCGTCGCCTGCTCTGACCCAATTTTTTCCATAAGGGCTTATCCCAGCAGCGCAAGACCAGCCAGCTATACAGCAGCATCCCTCGAAATCCTAAAGGGCCACGCCGGTGCACAACATAATGCAAGAAAAAAGCGTCAGATGCGAACTTGCAGAATCTCATCTATCAGCAGAAAAACATACACTAATCCCTTTCAAAATACACCCAAATCTCTGTGTGATTAAAATAATTCCAGATTTTGAGTAAATCGTGGGTGATTAAACTAACCAGGATACTCATCTGAGGTCACAATCTATGTTTTTTTTTTTTTCCCCTGCTCGCTGTAAAACATTTTAAGGTGTATAGAAAAACCTCTCCAGGCCTGTGGGTTAGAGAGAAATACATGTTTTACCACTGCTGTCCAGTGAGACAGATGTAGGTTAAACTTTCTGCACTGCTCAGGAAAACTGAAATATAGAGACGTGTACAGGCGGCTGTGAGGCAATGTGTGTGCGCATGTGTGTGTGTGTGTGTGTGTGTGTGTGTTTTCTGGGGGTTTTTACAAGGGCACTGAGATGCGTACTGTATTTGCAATTGAAATGCTGGGCATGATTCAGAGGCGAGGGGGGTTGACGGCACCCCACCTGGCTGCTTAGACTTCCAAAGGGCACACTTAATGAATTCACAGTGCTGTAATGTGAGAACCACACACTGATGACAGGTAGTCATTTATTAAAAAGCAGGTGTTTGTGTATGTGTGTGTGTGTGTAGATGCTCATGATGCCGGTTTGAGGATTTTCAGGTTGGAGAATCAAAACAGTGTCGAATCCTTACTGTGAAATCAAGCTCAGCACAATGCATACACAATGTTGTGCAGCTTCTGAAGTACAAGCTCAGCTTTTATGAGTGTGTTATCTCTGATGATCCACCATCACTTTTGTGTTTTGTGTTGGTACTGGAGGCGACTTTTTGTCACCCTGCATGTGACACACTAGATCTCTTTATTCTAATAAATGAACAAGAAGAAATAATTTAATAGATTTTTACCTCTGCCAAAAAGGTTGTGTTTTCACTTGTGTTGTTTTGTTGTCTGCTGGCAACATTACAGAAAAATACTAAACAGAGCTTGATGATTATTTTGTAGTGAGAACAAATTTTGGGAAGATCAGAGAATTTAGATGCTGTCTGAAAAAAATCCCCAAATGACTTTTATTTATAATGAGTTAATGTTTTAACAACGAGAGCTGGGAACCAATGAGGGGAGGAAGAAAAAGGAAGTGGTAGGTACAACCTGAAAAAAAATTCATCATTTTGTAACATGGATTACATGTTTGTAGGTGCCAGATGTGTGTTATGGGTGTCTACCACAGGTGGCGGCGTATCTTGTGTGTGGTAAGGGAAGCACATATATTGCACAGGTGCTGGAGGTCAGGTGATCCTGCATGGCATGGGTGAGGGGAGATCGGACGGTTTTTACCACTGTCACAGCATGCAGGCTCATCATCCACCATCATTTCGACCTCCAAGTAAGACATAAGTACTTGTTATAAAACCTGAGTTGAATTAAATGGGAACCTTACCTGACTGTAGCCATTGCCTGGACATTCGTTAATTCAGCGCATCAAAAACATGGTCTTTTCTCGCACCCAGCTGAGTGGCCGATCAGCTGATCAACACTACAATGTTAAGAGATTTTGTCAAAAGTTAACACACACATGTAGTGGAGACTGAATATGGATTATGCCTTGGTGCTTTCTAGTTTTGTCGCCTTTTATCCCAATAATGACAATTCAAAAGTCTCCCTTAAAATACGAACAGTGAAAAAAAAAAAAAAAACAGTTTTCCTCACGCTGAATCTCCTTGTTCATCCCTCTGAGACAAACCTGTGATTTTGAGTTATAAAATTTGATTTATGAAGCTTCACCAGCACATGAAACCCAACACAAATCACCAGTTAATTCCCAACCTGTGAGAAACACTGGGCACAACATATAAAGCAAAGATATTCAGAGAGAACCAAGCTCCATAACTGAGTCACCTCAGTGAGTGTTAGCATGATAGCTAACCTTTGCAGAAGCACACTGAAGGTACAAAAAGAAGACGTGATGTCTTTTGTCATTGTCTCTCTATTCACGTTTGTCTTCATGACATCATTGTCACTTTATATTAGAACAGGATACGGGTTACATCCTAAAATACATATGAACAGCAGCCAGAACAATCAGATGTGAGCAGCAGCAAATATGGCACCGAGAGTGAAGGCCTGCAGTGTGAATGTAGTGGAAGAATAAAGGTGACATATGGTGCATTATGTCTCACTGTGTGAGTGTTACTGAGTCTGGAAGTGAAACGAATACCACTGTGATATCTATAGCACCATAGTAAAAATCGACAGAATCAGTTCGTACAGTTCTCCACCTTCACAGTCTGACTCAGTAGATGTTACAGACTGTATCCAGAAAAGGATGAAGCAACCGGATCTCAAAAATAAGGCCAACGCAATGAAATAGTTTCATAATTAAGTAGCTATTAGGCTTCAAAAAGAGGAATATTTATGGGTAGTTTGATTGACAGGTCTGATCTCCAATGAACTAGAACTGAACTTGAGTCTCATACACATTGAGTAGCGTGCCTGGGTTCGAGGGTCAGACGCACCTTCTCCCTCCTCTTTTCATATCCAAATATGGTCACGTCTGGGTCTAAACAACCAACATGGCGACATTCAAATACCAAACTCTTCAAAACGTCTTCAAAACGGCTTCAAAACCAACAGGTGATGTCATATTACCGTATTTTCCGGACTATAAGCTGCTACTTTTTTCCGACGCTTTGAACCGCCGCCGACATGTATCGGTGGCATGAAGCTCGTTAGCTTTTTACAAGCTAGCAAGCTCCGTGCCGCCGATACATTTAGCGTCGTCACATCAGACCCGGTCAGAGTGGACCACATGAAACTGTTTGAATAAATTCAATAGCGGCTTATAGACAGGTGCGCTCAATAGTCCGGAAAATACGGTAGTTTCCTCCTTTCTATATACAGTCTGTGGTAGGTGTAAATTACTGAGATAAGCCTTTCTACGACTGCTTTCTGCATGCATGTTGTGCCATTTTCACTGTTAAGGAACACTGTTTTGTGATCTCCCTTTGACAACTCACTGGATTAAGAAAACTAAACTCAAACCATCTTCTGCTTGGTCCTCCTCCTGCGTGAGAGAGGTCTGCCAGTGGGAGATTACCCACCTAGAAATGCCAAATCTGTAGCGTGTCAGAAAGCCTGTAATCAAATCCAATCATGCCACTGAGTCGATGATACATCCTGAAAGCGAGTGCATGCACACCCTTTCTAACACATACATCAACACTTAAGATCTGTGATGAATTTCTCACACTGTGAAAGTTCAACATACAGACTAACCTGAATATCAAGGCACCATAACGCTGCATATTTCCACAGCACAGGGATGTAGACTAATAAACTTAATGTTCTGGGGATGTTTGACTTGAGGTGTGAGCTTTGAGAATCAGAGGATCAGTCCAGCTCCACTCTCCATTCATAACTGCCTCCCTTATCTTCACTCTGCTGCTCTCTTTCCAAGCATATTGGTCCCACAACCTTCTTTGTGATCTTTTTTGCTGCTCTCTTCCACTCTTTTGTTCTCTCTCATGCATAATCGTTGTTCTTTCCTGTCCTCACTTTATTTCCCCCGGAGACAATCTCCCTCCATCTCTCCCTGGCTCCTTCTCTCACTCCATCGCTCTCCACTGCTCAGTCAGAATAACAGCAGCGATCTATCAGAACAGTTTCTGTAACCAGAGGGCAATTTTCTGGACCTGGCAGAGCATCAGCCCTTTTTGCTGTACTGTAAGAAGACACTGCAGTAATAATACCACCAAGAAATCTGATTAACACAGAACAGTATGTGTGCTGCAGCAGCAGAAGCAGCAGCAGCAACAGTAAAGCACCAACAGTCCAGACCATGCAGGGATTTCATGCAAATTTCCTAAGGCTGCCATGGGCTGTGAATGATTGGCATGAGCTGAGGGGAAGGGTGCATGCAAATAGTGGTTCAAGAGAAGGGTGTGCTCAGTGATTAAGTGGAAACACAAGCTTGGGACTCCAATCAGGCCAAATCAATGTGAACTAATCCTGTGCCAATTAAGAAACTGTGGTTCAACGCCCAGGACCTAATTCAATTTCTTTCTGAGTTCTCGCTGTGAACGAATTGATTGAAAGTCCTGGACACAAGCCAGAAGAGTGAAACACAGTTATGAGTTTTTTTTTCTATTAACAGACACAGCTTTTGGTATTCAGGACCACATTGATTGTAGGTCAGATTTTGAGCGTGTCTGTATGTATCTGCCTCCGAGCTCAATGCTTTACAGTTCTTTCAAGAGATGATAAATGGGCTCCAGGGGGAAATGGGAAGGGTGATGATGAGTGAGATAGTGGCGGCCTGACGATACTTTTTCTTCACCCTGATTAGCCTCTCTTTGTCAGCTTTTCTTTCATCTCTCTTGTGAAAGCTCCCCCCTCTTTGTCTCTCCCTCATATTCAGCCTTACATTGCACATTAAGAAACATTCATAGGTTGAGCACATATGTCTGCCCCTCTGTCACGTGCACATCAGAAAACCCATTATATTTCAGACACGAGCTCAGCGTGGATGTTTTGCCGAGAGCAAGAGACAGTATAGGAGGAAAAGGCAAGAAAGAGATGACGAGAGTGATTGTACAACTTTCCAGAATATAAACTCCTTCATTGCTTTAAACATTTTTGGGGTGGTTAAACGTAGCTGCTGGCACCATGAGAGGAGGAGGTGGATATTACAAAATACTGGGCCTTGTAGCAATGGCTAAATGTTTGAAAAGTGACTGCAAACAGAGGATGCACATTTTCTACCACAATATTTAAAGCAATAAGTGCAGATGGAAGTGTAAGATGGAAACTAGTGAGTCTTGTTTGAATAATATCTACTAAATACTGCAGTTTTCAGCTGTTTTAGACAATGATTGAGCCTTTTGAAGAACGAAATATCATATAGTTGACACATTTTTAAAAGTGTATATCGGAGTTGAATGGTGTTTTAATGGGATTTGTTAACACCATTGAAAATATACTCAGTTAGCAAATGTTTCCAGTAGATAATGTGACTGAGTTACCTCTATAACTATTGAAACTGTATTTTAATCTAGAAACCATTCAGTGAGCACAAACCCCTGAAGGTATAATCCAGCTGCACTGACTGAATATCTCTTGTTGTGAAATAGCAACACTATCTTTTTTCAAACATTTGCCCATCAAAACGTGGATTTTTTTTTCCCATCCTCTAATCTGACTTCAACAGTGGCAGCAACCAGCTAAGCATCACCATGGATTACACAATGACTCGGCTAACTGTGCTGGCATGCTACTCAGTGAGACCGTATCGCTATCTCTCTCTGTATGTGAACTAAATTTCCATAGTTTAGCTGATGTATATAATGTACAGTGTTATTGTCAACAACTGTTTGTGTGTAACGTGTTTCGTGTGCTGAGCATCATAAAACGGCTGCGAAGATTTATTAGGGGAGGCACGCAGTTCTCCTGCCTCGCGGTAGGGGGCAGTAGTGATCCCAATGATCCTCCTTGCGACTCTTCGACTGTAGAATAAGTGACAGCAAGCTACGAGTTAGCAAGTGAAGTGCAGCCATCCATTTATGCTAGTTAAAGGTAAGACCATAATAACTTTTTTAAATTAAATGCGCTTTTTTGTGTCTTACAGTTTTTATGTATGTGTGAAGAATGCTGGTATGAGATTTTAAACATAACGCGGTAACTGCTGCCAATTAAACGATGAAAAGCTGCTCTATGGTTCATATGTTGTAAATCCGATGTGATGAACTCTCACCAGCCATGAACCTCACCGCACGTCACGGGACTTTAATCACTTGTTCCTTTGCTAATACCTTATCTCTCAAACACAGAAATCATTCATATCTGTTCAGTAGTTTTTCTGCACAGGAAAAAGCATCATCTCTTTAGTGGAGATAGAAAATAAATACATTTTGAGGTACAGTGGCACAACAACCTTGAAAACTACAGAGAAGCAGACTAATTATCTGTTTTGATGTTGGTGTTTAGTTAACATAACATAACATTAAAAAAAAGGTAATTAGCTAATATTTGGAATAGAGAATTATGTGACTCTTCACCTCTCTAATGTTAACAACTATTCAAATGGGATATTAATATTAAAAACTGCATTTTTGCCACCAAATTACAGAGATACTATGAGTGTGCTGGATGCATGTTTTGAAATTCCTGTAGCAAAGCAGGCAGAGGTGCAATCCTCGGTCAAATAAACCGCAGGAGTGAGTCACATTAACGTCCAATAGAAGAAGAAGGCCTGTCAATCAACTGTACAGCCTATTTAAAATTACTCTCATGTCAGGCTAATGCATTTGTGGCATTGCCGGCCCACAACGAGCTAAGTGAAAATTAATTCTGGGACGTCATTGCCAGGCTGGGTTATCAACAGGAATAACAGCAACACATCATCAAACAAGGAAATGTGCCTCATTGCCAGAAGCTGTTTATTTAATTGTGTCAAAGTGTTCTATGCTGAATTTTTTTTCATTTATGCTCCAAATTTAAATTGGGAGAGAGCGATTAAACCCTTTGAATTCGTAAAACTGCTTCCGATCCTCTTGAGAAGCATTATTCAGTAATACTTTCTTCACTAAAAACGTCTTTTTAAGGTTGATTTGAATAAATTAACAGAGCTGTAGGTATTGAATAAAACGCATGCGGCCGACAGAAGGAGAAACAGAGAGGCAGGCCGACAGGTTTCATACAAACCTGCCAATCTGACAGAAGCAGATATCCCATTACTGAGCCAGTAAGCGTGCTAAGCGCTATCTACGGTGTAGTGCAGCAAGCCGAGCCTATCGTAACACACACTGTTAAACCCTAACATGGAGTGGCGAGGGGCGAAGAAAAGGAGAGAGAACAACTCTGGTGTCATCCACAGCAAGTAAAGTGGGACTGAATGAGCATGCAGTCTGTTACTTGGGTGAGTTACAGCTGAGAGACAGATGCATCGAACAGCTCAGAGGACCAACACAGGAACAAACAGATTAGGGGAGAGGGAAAATTGTTAGAGATAAAACAAGGTCTGTGTGAAATTCACAGGAGAGATGTAGACCAGATTTTTAGAAAGCCAGACTTCGATAATCTCTGACAAAATGAGAACGAGCACATGACAAATGAGAGAGGATAATAATGATGTTTTTTTCAAACCCAGGGAATACAGCATGTAAGTAAACACTGCGTTGTTTTGCTCTGCCGTGAGACAGGAAGGTACTAAAACTCCTGCAGAATAGCAACAATTTGTTTGGCTCAAGTACTCACTATCATGTAATCACATGTCTCTGAGACAGCTGCCCTGTCAGTAGCTGGTTGAATGCTGTCTCATAAAGCAGGACACGGCACATTTGTTGTTTCTCAAGGATCCACTGGTTTCAGAGTTTCGTTCTCTTATTGCACAGAAGTAGCAGGTACAACCCAAACATAATCAAACCATCTGCCAAAGGAAGGAAATAATGGTGCAATAAAAGTAACACCATCATTTCATATGTATGCTGTTATCATACATACATCAGCATTATAAACATCCAGGCCCAAGCAGCTGACTCCTTCTACATCTTTTCCAGCGGGCTCAGACATTATCTACTAGTTATGCTTTTCATTACTTCCACCAAGGATGTTATTTGTCGATTTGTTAACAACATCATGGAAAAACTCGTGAACAGATCTTGATCATTTTTTGAGAAATAAGGTATCACACAACCAGATCAGAAGATCAGAGAAAATCCCAGAAAAACTCCTACAGCAGGTTTTAAAAATAGTGTCACATCTTAATGAATTTTGTTGAAAATCTACACACATGCAGGATGATAGTATCTGAAATAATCTGGTGGGGGTCAGAGTGCATGTGAGGAGACAGTGCATCAAAAACATAAAAAATGTGATGTTTCCAAATTTCTTACTGAAGTTGTTCATTTTACAGACTTTTTTGGTTGTGAAAACACTGATTATGCTTCGGTGGAGGTTTGTGCTCTGTGATTGGTTTTCAGTTATCCATTTAGATCATGTTAATGCCACAATAATAGATATTATTACTCACATGAGCCGTTTTGGACTTGTTATAGCAAAAAAGAAAAACAATGGCTGATTTAGTGTTTTCATTAATAATCAAGCATACAGTATATACACAATATGAATGATTGAAAAGTGAGATATCTCAACATGGGCTCTGTTCCTGGTTAAAAAGGGGATTTAATGTGCAAACATATGACTTTCAAGTAAGCAGATTAATAAAACATTAAGATTCTGTTCTCCTACTGTCATAATTATGCAACATTGTTTGCATAATTTTGCACTACTCTGCACACGTCCTTGTACAGTAGCATATTTGGCCTCAGGCACCATGTTCGTGCTCCCGCTGCACATTACTCAGATATCTTTTACATTTCATTCAACTCACTTGAACCTTAATGTTATTCTGCTCCAATGCACCACTGGACAGTCGCCATCCCCACTGCAGCTGTACTGTACTGTACTGGCTTGAATACACAGACTGAGTTAATACAATGTGTATATTATTTCTGCTGTTCCTTATACAGAAAGATAAAGGATGGTAATAACTTGTTTCTTCATAAAGACGTGTAGGCATGTTTAATAGGTTTATTTAGTTCCTGCTGAGTTTGATGAGAGCATTAATACCGTTCTCATGTCCTGTGTTAATTAATAGAGTCGAGAGGCAGTTAGATCAGTTTAGCAGATTGGATGCACAGGAGGTACAGCAACACTGGGACTGACAAATAGGACATTTTCCAAAATGAAAAGTCCATTTTTAACAGTTTAGTCCTCACATACACAATGTCTCTTTTAAACATCATTCATAACACATACAGCATATAAATTAAGAAAAAACTAACCAATCTCCTGAAATAGGTTCTTTATATCCTGTTGTTTTTCAACTACATGCACTGTTCCAGAGCTTGTTTTAATTTGTCTCTGCAACAAATACACCAAATTCAGTGTTTAATTTAGACAGTCTCGGACTGTGATGATCCTACAGAGGCTTTACAAGGCGTGGGAGGCGCATGTGTAATTACTCTTTTTTTATTGATTTTTCTCACCACGCTAACCCAGCTTCCCAAAAACAGCACCAGAATACATGTGATTGTACTATAATGTACAATAATGCACACCTGCCCATCCACACATACATTTGCCTTGTGATGCTAATGCAAAGTGATCGTGAGAGCACAAGTGATCGACAGGGAACATCATCGCACATCACTTTGAATCAACATAAAGCCTCTCATGCAGCATTTCACACTGACTTGCTTTAGTTTAGCAAATAGAAAGAAGTAAGAGAGCGCAACCCACCACCAAGGCATAATCCAGCTGTACTGAAGCTGTAGATTGAACACTGCTGCCCTCTTGTGGTGATATAGCAACACTATTAAAACATTCACTTGTTATAACAGATGGTACGGTACCCCAGACATGACATGGTAAAATAAATATATAAATTGTGGCCACAGTATAGTTATAATGTGCACAGGAAATACTAATTCATGTCCACAAAATACTACACTGTGGCCATGAAGTAGGTACAATATCATCAGCTGGGTAAGCAAATCAAGCGCACCTTCTCTAAGGTCTAACGAAGAGGCAGTAGAGGGGCTAAAGTTACACGGTGAACAGCGATAGTATGATTGAATTTTATTTTATGCTGGGAATGAGCTACAAAGTCATTCTGAAAAGCCTGGCATTACAAGGAACCATTATTTCCAAGAGGCATTTAAACAGAATACTGTGAGCCAGGTTACTCTACCAACAGAGGTACAACTTGGATGCCAGGATAGATTTCATTGTTATCACGTAGGCTATTGCAGTTTCTAGAGAAGGTGCGCTTGATTTGCCCACCCAGCTATCCAGGAATGATATATCTACTTCGTGGCCACAGATTAAAGTTTGGTGTGCACGTTTGTGGCTACATATTAGTATTTCGTGGCCACAATTTAGTATTTCGTGCAGACTTTATAGCCATACTGTGGCCATAATAATTTTTTTTCATGTCATGTCTGGGGCTCTGTAAAATGGGGATTTGGAGAGCATCCCACCCTCTAATCTTGCTCAAAAATTCATGATTTGCTCCTTGTATAACAGCCTGTCTCTCAAAGAAAATGCATTAAGATCTGTTCAGAAGTTTTTGTGTAGCATTGTTAACAGACAGAGTCAGGTGAGGCAATAAATATTACGTACACCAACCTATCCTTGAAGAGTATTTTTTTCCAGAAACCAAGAGACCTCACTGTGTTAATCTATATTTAAAAACAAGGGGGTTTGTCCAGTTTGAAGTTTCTACTACTAAAATATAGATAAATACAATGACACCTGGTCCAGTGCTTGTGTTATTCCACCACTGGAGAGCCTCATTAGGCTGACCACCCTTTTTAAAAATTCAAGCCATCACTGCATTGACAGCCCCTGAACCCTGTGTTGCGTCGAGCAATCCAATCAGATAAATAAAAGATCGCCAAATAAACATGGGCACGGAAACCATATAAACATTCAAATTTGTGTGCAGAGAAGGAAACATGGAGCTGCAGACTGAACACTCATCCCTCCATCTGGCTGATACTTGCTAGCTCTCCGAGGCAATCCCATAAGAAGCATATAAAGCCATTAAATCAGTGTGTACACACTATATGCTCTCTCCCATTAACTTGTTACCTAGTGTGTAATTGTTCACATCGGTCTGTGAGTTATACGATTAATGCAGCATGGGATCGCACTTACATAAGAAGACAGCCGACTGAAAAAAAACCATAGCTCAACAGAATAAAAGATGCTGCGGCCTTTTAAAGAGACAGTTTCCCTTTTATGAGGCCTATATGTTTGTGATATGAAAGTTATATTTATATATGAAATGTAATTGAGCATACTCCATTATAGGGATATCATACGTGAGTGCTTGCATGCATTAATGCAAAGCAGATGCCTGTGGTTGTGTTAGTGGATACAGACGTGTATAGGATGTGACTGCAGAGGAGGATTACAAACATTACATCACGCACCATATGTATTTGATTTTTTATTTTTTTGTAGGGATTTTGTGCTGAACTATCCGAATCCCTAACAGCATCCTTTTTTAAGAAGCTGGTGTCGTTATCGGGAACCATGTGTCCCCCCCCTCAGTGTCGTCCTACACAGTGAGGAGAGGAGCACTGCTTGATCTGTACCTCAGCTAATCTGAAGTGAAGGTAAGTCAGGCTATCAGTGGGGAATTTAAGGGGATTACACATGCTGAACAAAATAAGGCTTAGACAAACTACTACACAGCCTGTGCACACATTTATGCATATAACACACCTTAACTCTAATGTAACACACTGGAAGAGTCATGGTATTTTTGCATGGTGTGTTAAATGTGAAGAGTTGCTGCTTTTTACCTTTTGATAGGAAAATTAAATTTAAAAAGTAAGCAAGCAAATAGGATGATTTCATTACCGGAGGCCTGTCCAGGATGTATCCCGCCCCTCACCTATTGCTACCTGGGATAGGCTCCAGCCCCCCTCCCCCACCCAATTGGATAAACAGGTATAGATGATGCTTGGATGGATGATTTAATTGTTTGGGGTTTGGGACTATTACTTGGACACAGCTAGACATGCTGAGACTTATAATCCAATTTTCGTTGATGATTTTTTAAATATAAAAAAAGTAATAGCATTATCTAGGATTAAAAGGTCACAATCTTGAAAATTAATGAATATTTGATAGTTATGGTCAGGACTATTTATTGAAAGTGGAAAGTAATATTACCATTAAATATTTTTCACTCAGTTTTCCATTTTTCTCCTTAACTTTTTAAAATTAATGTTCTGCAAATTAACCAGCAATGAAAATAAATGTTGACTGAAGCCCTGTTGTATGCACATCAGCCCACAATTGACATTTTAAAGAGTGCTCTTCTTTAGGTCTGAAGTGTCATTTTGTAATTGCTAACATAGACGTGTTTGACCGCAATTAAAATCTGATTGATCTCAATGTCCAAACCCGCGCTGCTGTCCACTCTGCACATGCCCGGCTGTGCCAGAGTGTCTGGGAGAGCAGTCAAAGACGGGTCGAGCGCGGGTCATAGTTGGCAGCCAGAGCAGCAGTTATATCATTGGACAGGACCTACAGGAAGTGTCATCACCTGAGGAGAATCAGGCGCTGGGACGCCAGCAGCAGCAGCCCACTGACAAGCAGGAGTTTCTCCACCTCCTCACGACTGCCTGATACTGTTGCATGTTGATCTAATTCAGACACGCTTGTCCACTTGTCTGCATTCATGAGACACAATGCCATATGTGCACAGGATTACGACAAACACTACACAACTCTAATGTAAAGGATTATGGAGGATTGTGCAGAAACCTATTATGACCTCCAGCAAATAATATATTCAGATAGAGACAAAAAAAAGTCGAATAAATGCCTTGGAGCTGATTAACCTGTTTGAGAAAAAGTGCCGTAAGTTGCTATTTTACAAAAGCAACAGAATTTTGCTTTGAGTTTTAGTTGATTGTAAAAACAACAACTGCTTTGTGACCCTCTTTTCTGTGACTCATACACAGCAGTCAGTTAATCATTCTCATTGACGTTGGCTTTGGGGCAATCACAGGATGTTGACGCATCACTACGGTGTGGTCTAGTTTGTATTGGGCCTCGGTATAAATCAATAGACACACATTGATTTTCAGCTATCCTATTACTCTGGCTGTATAGCTGTAGGCCAGTTCACAGGTTATTGTAAAGACGTTAGATATGGTTAATTCTATGATGAGTGTCGTGATTGTGTTTTTTCCACTGTGCTAATCATAGACTTGATTTGCTGTGTAAACATTCAACTACTTTATGACATTTTTCCTATTATGAGTATAAAACTATCATAATTATTATTTGGCAGTGAGCAAAAAAAGCTTAATTAAATGTCTAAATGCCTGGTGTAATTTTAATAGGATTTGTTCCAAATATTTATTGTGTGGCTTGCGACCAAATGCAACATTTTTTTCATCAAACTGTGCACTGATGATGCCTTAAATTGTCTGGCATTTGAAAACATGAGGGATTCCAAGAGTAATGCACACATTTAAAGGGTGAAAATTATAGAATGACTGAGTTTAGACCTGAAGGAAATCTACAATTTATCACAGCTGGGTGTAAGCCTGATTAGGTAATTACAGCATTTACCAAACTCAAATGCACACTCACTGTGCTTCAAAAGTGCTGAATAATAACTTTTTTTTTTCCTTCTTTTCTTATTTTTTATTTCATATATTTTCCATTTCAGATCAGCCAAATGACTAATGGCTTAATGGTGCACATGGAACAAAACCACTTTGTTCTAATTTAGGTGACTGCATAAATTACAACAACACAAGGTATAATGACTCACGCATCAGTACATTTTGTTTGTTGCAACCTCCATATAAACCAAAAAAAAAACCAGCACTGAGTGAGCAAGAAATTTGTTCGGTGACACCTCTTCCCAAAACAAAAGTACGCACATACATACACACCCACGCAATCCTCCTTTCCCCATACCTCCCCTCCTACACACCGAATCATTATGACAGCGACTGCTCATCCCCCCGGCGGCCTCCTTGTCAAAGCTGGCCCAGATTCCATCAGATTATACAAATGACATCATCAAGTGTGTGTGTTTTTTGTGTGTGTGCATGGCTGTATTCTGTCAGCACAATATCTATTACTCTGCTTTCAAATCTCTAAAAAGTCCTAATATTATAAAAGCACCGTGATATAAAAAAAAACAAAAACTCTTTAAGGTTTAGCAGAGAGATTTCAGCTGAGTTTCATCACACTAAACAAATGCACGGTGGCTTTAGAGACGCGGCTCACGTGGCGGGAAGTGCATCTGTTGTTCTGCAGGCCACTGAACTTCAAAAGCTGTACAGTACATGCTTACATGCATCTGCGGTGAAAAAGACTGATGGACAAGAGTGCAGTGCAGTGCACTTTGACATGCAAAAAATAATCCCACAGTGCAGCAGCAAACAAAAGGTATCGTGACTTCAGCCTTTCTGAGGTACCTCCCTCCTGCTGTGGGCACTCATGTATGATCATAAACAACATTTGATCGGGATGCATAATTACATTTTGTTGGTTGCAGCAATACACGCAAAAAAGCATAATCATAGGAAGTGGAAAAAGGTTGTACAGCCCAACTGAAATCACAGGCATTTTGTGATTTGATACATTTATTGTTAACATCTTCGTACTTTTGATATACCGTATTTTCCGCATTATAAGGTGCATCGGATTATAAGGGGCACCTTCAATGAATGGCCTATTTTAAAACTGTTTTCATTTATAGGGCGCACCGCATTATAAGGCGCATAGAATAGAAACTACTGTAGTGGCTGGGGTTGTGTTATCATCCATCTAGATGAAGCTGCACTAAAGTGAATGTCAACAAAACAGTCAGATAAGTCAGTCAGTCAAACTTTATTCATAGAAAACAAACCAACGTTCTGACAACTCCGTTCACTCCCAAAACAAGCTAGTACATTCACAATAAGGTACCGTACGTACTGGTAGCTCTTACCGGTATTTGTATTTCCAACTCCATTTGTCACAGTTCAAAGCTACATGAACAGCTGTTTTATTTTTTTCTCCGAGGTAACGTCAGTGACGTAGTATTATCTTTTACCAACAGCAAGGTACAACAGGTAGTGCAACTTTTTATCAAGTAGTTAGTGCATCACAAACGTGGAGGGAACTTTTCCCTGATTCAGTAAACACGTAAAAGAAACAGTCTGATACCGCTACGGTAAATCAAACGTTAGTGCAGTCACAATATTTGCCACCTGACTACAGTAGCCATAATTAACCAATATTGATCCATATATAAGGCGCGTCGGATTATAAGGCGGCTTTTAGGTGCACCTTCTAGTGCAGAAAATACGGTATATCAGAAATCCCCTTGCAAGCCTATGAGTCTGCAGCTGGTGTATGTGTTTAGTTGACAGTTAGAGTTGTGGAGACACAATATAAAGTTATAGAGTGCAAGTTGGAGACTACAAATCACATCAATTAGCATCTAAACTGTATATTTATTCCTTTCTGCTTTTAAAATCAGATTTTCCTGATTTTCAGTTTAAAAGAAATCATGATGCACCAACCAACCACCATTCAAACCACCCCATAAAATGTATGATAATTATGGAGGATAAAGACCGTGAGAAAACTGTTTGTTGGCGAAGTGGCGTCAAGAAGATCTTTTCTCACTTAGTTTATTGGAGCCTGAGAAAATGCCCTGGCTTGTCACAGCTTTCCAAAGCTATTGGCTACTGATGACCCTGACTAAGCCATTTTCTGCTGCCTGTGCACTCGTCTCTCTCTCTCTGCCAGAACCGCCAAGGAGATTTGGGTGTCCTCACAAATGCCAGTATTTCATGCTTTCGACACGCAGGCTTTCACTGTCTGTCTGCCTGGCAGCGTGGAAAGCATTTAGGGAAGAGGAGGAAAAAAAAAACAGCATCCTCTTCTCAACAACTTGCTAATTATTCTACAAAGGTTTGCTTGCCATTCATAATGCATTGGATACATTCATTCCAAAAAGGGACAATGCCATTAATTGATTTGCTTTCCGATCTCAAATTAGTGAGTGAATAGGTGTCTGTCTGTATTTTCCACTTGTTCTTCTCTTTGATCTGGAAAATTCGAACACAACATGAGAATTTCTAACACCGGAACTTTTAAAACTTTGATACAGGCCAGAGGCATCCTATCCAGACTGTAGCACTCAATGAAGTGCCTGTCTGAATGGACTCAGGGAAGTAAGAGATGGAAATATTCGAGCATGGTGGAGATTAAACGACTTGAAGATGTGTCTCTAGATCCTCTCGACACTGTCTGGCAGGTGAGTGGTTTGATCTATCTCATTTATGCAATGTCCGACAGCACCTACTGCACAAAGGAGCTGAACATCAAACAGACTCAACCAGGCAGAAATTTAAAGCAAATGTGTTGCCAAACACAGCCAGATTTCCTTTCATAATGAGAGTTATAAAGCTAAAGATGTTGGGCGTGATTATTTTAAGCTAATGCTTGGGAAACTAGATTTTTTTAGAATAATTAAATAAACTAAAGTCTTCATTTGGGTCTTTTTTGACAGCAAGAACCATACAAAAACTCTATAAAAATCCTTTTCTTTAACTACGTTTCTTGTAATGCGTGTATGGTGTCAACACCAGCCATGGAAATAAGGAGATAAAATAACAGGAAATGCTAAATTAAGCTTGGTTCCCTCTTGTAGGCTGTGAACTTGTTTGCTGAGCTTGTCACAGAAACTTGGTCCTTAGATCTTTGCTGAGCTGCAACATTCATTAATCTACAAACCTACATTCATGTTTGAGTCTTCGCACAAATTTGTGTGTGTGTGTGTGTGTGTGTGTGTTTGTGTGTGTGTGTGTGTGAGAAAACAGATGGAGTGAAGCGATTCAGATAAAAGAGTATTGTGATATGCATGAAGCATGGGACGCTGTCCATGGTGCTGAAGTCATTCTTCCAAGCTGCACGAGCTTGCTCTCAGTCAGGGACATTCATTCATCTTTCTGTCTCTCTCCCACACACGCACACACACACATACACAAACACACATACACGCATGCACACACACACACAGAGACACACACCAAGAGAAACCATCACTTAGTTTCAGCCAAAAACATATTTTGATCTCTGTGCAAATCTGCTGGCCTGAATTGAATCCAAAAGCACTTTTATTATGTATATCTAGATTATCTATGCTAAAAATGGCATGTCCCTGAAAAGGCTCAGCGAGAATACAAGCGTAACTGGTGACCTGAAAAAGTGGCAACCAATAACAGGACGAGTAGCCAGCTAATTCCACAGCGGCCCCATCACCCAGCCCACAGGGCCAGACCGATGCCTGACCTCCAGCTGTCTGTCCATTTTGTGCTCAATTAGCAAAGAACTCTGCTCGTTGCACATGTGCAAAGATCTCCGTGCCTGTGACCTTTTTTCTTCCCCGCTAATTAAATTACTAATAAATCTAGACTGAATTTCTCTGTTGCAGAAGAGTGGATGTGGACATCAAGAAAGGAGACGAGCTAGAATGAAAGTGACATCGGTGGAGGGGCCTGCTGATTCATTTCCCTCCTGGCCCCTCTGCAGGTGAAAAAACTGGAAGCAACTGCCACTCTGTTGGCAGGACAATTTAGGCCTGGAAAGAGCAACCAGAGGGATTTCAAACAAGTAGGAAAAGTGCAGGTTTTACACTTTGAGGTCAGAATTATTTAAAAACACAGTGGGAAAAACTATGCAGAGGGCAGCTAGCAACAACTATGTACAATATGAACTCAAATAAATTACATTTATGTCTGAATGCATCACTTTTTTGTTGATTTTGAAGGTAAAGACACCAAAACACAAAAATGGATGGAACCAATGTAGTCTTCTGCCAGTGGACAAGTGAAGCGTGTGCCCCAAAATTGACACAACTTACTGTGGCCTGTTAGGCAAAAGAAAATTGCCATCCATCCATCCATCCATCCATCCAACTAAATGACCGATTATGAATTTTAAAAAAAGCAATTCCTCGTACCTCTGGCTATGCTGGCTGTTTAAAAAATGTTAAATTAAGGAGCAATCTTAACGATTGGTCATGAATACACTTCTGTTCTACCCATGCTAGTTATTAGACTGAGAAGAAGGTTTTTCCCTCTCACCTTCCCTCTCCCCTCCCACACCTCCCTCCACGCCTGCCACCTTGGCGTTGGTCGTGTTTTGGCTTTGTACCACAGTTTCAGGCCCTCCCTCCCTCTGCTGCCTCCACTCTCCCCCCTCTTTTTTTCTCTTCCTTTGCAGCCAACACACAACATGGTGATTTATGGGTGAACTTAAAAACACCGCACAAGGAGTCGCGCTCATTTTACACCACTTCACGGACACGTTTTACAGACTCCTGTAAAAAGGTCTCATGTGAAATCCTCAACACAACGCTGATAACAGTCAATTTGCTTGCTGGCTCCTGTAATCCGTATAGACTTAATGTGACAAATGATTGTCTCTATAAACCAGGAGATAATCCAGGAATTAATGCAAACGTGACATTTGGTTCAGTTCCATTTCAGTTATTGTTTAGAGAGCCTGAATCTGGATAAATTGAATTACGGTGGGTGAACAACCAGGGATTGTAAAAAAATAATACAGAGATAACACTGAACATAACCTTTACTTTTATGCTACATAAACACAGGCAATACTGTATCTAGACGGTAAAAAGGGCAATAATAAATAATCCTCTACACTGTAAACAATATTAAAATCATGTTGCAGTCAAAGCTGACCCTCCTCGTGAATCACACTGGAATGAAACCAAAGCTGACAGTAATGTATCAATATCACCAAGCTGAATATCATATCTGCTTCTTCCTTCACTTGTTTGTGTGCAAAAACAACCCTGAGCACTAGCACCAAGCATTCACTCATTCACACACATACAGTCACCATCTGTCATGCTGTAACCTCCCCAAGCTTGCTTTCCCTTGCCGTCCTGCTGGGACACATGCTCACTAATGATTCCATAACTTTGTTACCACCTCATTATGGCGGTTAGTAAGCGCCATAGCTAGATTTACCACTTTCTAATGGACTAGCAGCGCGGACTCATCTGCTCGACAGTCGTATTGATTCACTGCACCGTGACGAACAGACCAGTAAAACTGCGTGGTAGCAACGCTGACCTCCACCTGCTCTCGAGCTACTGCCGTCATTACGTCCATCTGCCTTGTCGCTTTCTACATCTGATCATGCTGCAGCGAGAGTTACAGCTCAACGTTTTGCTGAAATATGTTCCAACTTAAATAAAACATTTCTGCGGGCGATGAAAGGCTGTCGTGTACAACAGCTTTCTCTGCTGAACAGGCTCCAATCAGCGCATGCTGACTGAAGTGTTTACACACACACACATCTATAGCTTCAAACCACCTGGGGAAAAACATCATAGCAAAGTGACTTGCCAGGGAACACAAACAAAAGCAAAAGGGAATAGGACATTTTCACCAAACTGGCACTGTGGCAGAACACTGTCAGAGGGCACAGGGCACAAGGAAGTCTCCTGTGCAGTTAATACATAAGGTTAATGTGCATTGTCTCTATACAATTTCAGGGGCTTACTGGAAGACCTGTGAAATCATCCCACAGTAATAACAGATGAAAGCAGATTTGCCAAAGGGGTTTCTTTAAACGCAGCCAGAAACATTTTGGTGCTTGCAGCTGCTCTGCATGTTTATTTCAACCTACTGGGAAACTTCTCAGGAGGAGCATCATCAGAACAACATGGAGCTCAGTCAGTAAGGACTGAACTAGTCCTGCCGGCTGGGGTGAAAGAGTAAGCTGTGAGAGGTGAAAATCTGATCAGATTAGCGAGGGGCAACGTAAGTATGCTGAAGTCGGGCAGAAGGGGTTCATGAGAATTTGAACAGACCTGATGACCTTTTGGTTAAGAGATGACCAGTCGGTCTTTGGAGCAGATAATCCCTGGAAAAGCTGGTCTTATAGATTGAACAATGGTCCCCCCCCCTCAACATACAAACAGTCAATACTGGTCCTGCACTAGTGCTGTGATGATTATTTCCTTGTATAATGGTTTGGTCCTAAATGAACTGGTTTGTTATGTGTGCATTAAACACGGCAGATATAATGTAATATACTAGCAGTGAGGAAGGGACAAAGATGATGAATTGTCACTGCATATTCAATTCATTTTACATAACACATGTGCCTCTGGAGGAAGATATGTAAAACAAAGGATAACTGTGATGTGATACAGTGGTTTTTACATAAAGCCATGTGTTCTTGTGCGCTTCTTCCGCACAGAACATTAGCCATCTCCTCCTTGTTTTCCCGCTCGCACTGCCCACTCATTCATTGGCCCTTGTGCCTGATTTAGCCAGTGCCTTGGGCCTGCAGCAACTGGCGGTGGTATAGAGGGCCATGTAAATGTCACCGTCTCAGAGGCTGTGCTCTGCAGAGCGTGAAATGAAATCTGGCAGAGTTTTAGGGCCTTGCCTTTCCTCACATGGACGTTCCACAGTACATGGGCCCTATATAAAACTCCACCGCATGTTATGATTACATTTAGACCCCCTGCCGCCTCTCTTCATCAATTATTTAAGTGGCAGATGTGTCGCTGTGTTGCAGTCACTTGGATGGGGGAATAAATATTTTCCTAACATGATTACTATCATTAGTTCAAAAACAGATTATTATTGCTGTCATATGAAAGTAATCCAAACTAATCCTGTGGATAATGCAACCATATCAAGATTACTGTATGTTGCATCCATGTACTGTAACACACACTTCATATCTCAACACTGAGGCACATATCAAAGCTTTATATCCAACCACTCAAATGTCAGTCGTATGCTTTATGCTTTTAAAAGTATAATGGCTGATATTCACTCCCAACAGGAGGAGGTGGAAGAGCTGCAGGCACTGTAAGCTGGCACAGAAGGATGATGAGTAGTTCAACATTTCACTGCAGGAAAAGTTCCCTGTAGGGTTTCCTCTACTGGGAAGATTGGCAGTGTGCTTAAGGGGCTCGCTCTCAATTAAAATCAAGAGCACGATGGGGCGTTCAGCCTGCACCGATGCCATTTTGGACCCAAAACAACTGTGTCAAGCCTCCCAGCCCAGTCAGTGCTGCCTCAGACCATCTCTCACGGGCTTTTGTAGACAAAGATGGGATCAAAGTAAGCCCATGTACTGTGCACGTACAGCTTAAAAAAAAAAGGGGGATGGGGGGGGATCAGTGCATCAGGATTCCTGTGTGACATTCATGACACAGAAGCCATCCTTCTCGCTGGTGCTGTCAGCGTTTTGATGAGCTCAATAAAAACCTCCATATTACACTCTATTCAAAAGTGATGAGATCAATTAAAGGCTGTCATCACAAAATATCTACCCTTTAAAATGCCCATTGTTGAAATGGCTCTCCGTTGCTTATCGCCTCGATTCATCTCTCAGCTCGGCACTTAAAGCCAGGCACTTGCGGACATTTACAAATAGGCTCCTCTATTCCATTTAGAGCCGTACCTTTTGCAGCTTATCTTGTGTAACAGGCTCTTAAATAAATCTCCTTGCTTTAAATACACAAGACCTGCGCTCACGAAGGCTTTCCTCGATGTTGGGTCACATGACAGTCTGGACCTCCCATGGAGACTGACAGGCACGTGACTGAAGCTAAAACCAACTACTGTGTAATCTGTGCAGAAGAGACAGGTTGATTCAGATTATTCAAATAATGTGAGACGCTGATGGACTGAGATGTTTCAGTAAATCAATATTACCAGCAGCCCGCAAAAGTACTTCTAAGAGACATCAAACTGGGCCCCATGGTACAGTAACGTGTGCCAGGTTTGTGGAGCCACGCTTGCATATGAGCTTTAAAATGGATGAATATAACTGCGATCACACACTCTCTCGCTGCGTGACATTGGCCGGCAACTCAGAGAGCAGTCAGTGTTGGGGAGATCTTCGTCATGCCCCTGATTCATCGTCGTCCTCCTTCTCCTGTCACAGCTAGTGAGAGGCGGCCAGCCCAGCTGCTACAGGGCACTGCAGAAAGCTGTGGCATGGACTGATGCTGGCAGGTCAGGAGAAGCCCCCTTACTGCTCCACCAAGCCCAATACACACAAAAGTGGCACTATTGTGAGTCACAAGATGTGGTCTGTGGGGGAAAGAGGAAACCCTTGGTGAAAACTGGAGTAAACAAAGTGGAATTTTTCTTTACAGTATTACTGATACTATATCCACTTCTGACACACTGCAGCATGTAATCCACTCTTGCTGTTTGTTTTTACAATAAGCATCACTGTTGACTGTCAGACCTGTATTAGGTGAATGCCAACTGAGTATTTTCTACAGCAGCTGCTTCATATTAAAACCAATCAACAATCAAAACATGGAGTGGCTTTTATTGTGAAGCAATAACAGCAGAGGGATTTCATTAGTCACAAAGGTTAACGCTGACCGCGATAGCTCATCAAAATCGTGTCTACCAAACAAGACGTGATGATTTTCAGCAGTTATTGACGGTGGAGTCATTTTAAATATTTGGGAAAGTAAATGAGTCAGTGCCAGAGCTGAATTTTACAAATCTAATTAAGCAAAGAACAAAAAGTGCTTTTAATAATCACGGCTAAAGCTAAAAACAATCACCTCGAAAACACATGCAGTAACCATCCTATTACTAGTAATACTTTATTGAGCATGTGTTAGTAATGTGTTAAACTGTGTATAATTTTATAATGTTCTGCTCCTTATAATAACTCTCTAATAACTTTCTGAACAGCCACAGTCAACCAGGCTAAAGGAGTACCGTATTTCTGGACCATAAGGCGCACCGGATTATAAGGCGCATTAAGTGACTGTCTCTTAACAGGTGCCACTTTGGGGTCCTTAAACACACCGTAATATAGTGTCAGCGGAGTAATACGTAGTGTGGTACGTATTACTCTGCTCGGTTCCTGACTACGGTAGCCGTAATGCTCCAACAATCCATCAAGCGGTGCGGCTTCGTAGTTTACCAAAGTCGTACTAAAACATTTTGACGGATTTTTGAGTGCCGTGCACCACCATAAAATCGGTTCAAGGTCAGTAAACACAATCAGAATTAATACATAAGGCGCACCGGATTATAAGGCGCACTGTCGATTTTTCAGAAGATTAAAGGATTTTAAGTGCACCTTATAGTCTGAAAAATACGGTACTTTACTGATGCAATACTGCACTAACTTAAAGAAGAATAGTCCTGTATTTCATATATATTGCTTCAATGGCATCTGTCAGTGCCGCCTGCCTTCTAGTTTTCCAGTCGTTCCAGAAATGAGAGGACACTTTCTATTTTTAGTTAAAAAATTATGGCCTGTTATTGACAAAAAGTTTGTCTGGAATGATTTTTCTGTTATGCTAAATTGCCTCAACCTGAAATCTAATAAATGGAGGCTGCTTGCATCAGGATCGGATTGCAAAATCCCTCATCAGTGTCAGGGAACAGTGAAAATGTCACGTTAATTTGTTATTGCAGGACGTGACACCTGTGCTATACGGAGGTTAAATAGGTTGACATGACACTGATTGCGGCCCTACTGATCAACCCGTCTAGGCGGCCATGGAAATATTACTCCCGAAGAAATAATTCAACTAGACGCCGCAGGAAGAGGACACACATTAAGAACACCTTTTTAAAATGTGGGGATGATAACAGAAGCTATTAGGCTGTCTAGACAATTGTCAGGCCGTAAAAGTCATGAGAGTCTATTTGCTCGGTAACAAGCAATATATGTTATGAAATGTCTTAGTGTGCCATTGTTTGGATACAAAAATTGCCTATAATTTGGTCATGAAATGGCAAAATATAAATTGAGTTTCAAATGGGCTGTGTGTAATTGTTATGGGCTAAAAGCACAACGAGCCCCACTCAGAATTACCTTTAACTGTTCCATCGATACCATAATCTTTAGTGCCTCCTGCCAAAACAGTAAGATCTTGTCAAAATCTTCACAAAAGAGGCATCAAGCCACTTCTCTCATCACTGTCAGTCCAGTAGACAAGCTATCTAGAATTTCCTGAAGCTTCAGCATGCATGCAAATGAAGGCTTTACTGTGTACACATGCTAACAGATTTTGGTAGAAAAAAATCAATGCTGCCACGGGCTTTTCAGATTTCAGTCTATAAGTGTTTGTAATTATAACGGGGAGCCCCTGTATAGAAATATTTTTGTGCAAACATTTCCACATTGCCATTTCCAGGGCATGATTGCTATATAACCTTTAATTTATCCTGGAAAAATGTGTCATAAAGAGCTATTTCAACAAGAAAAATGCCTACTAACCCCCTCACATGCAAAGCCAGTGAGGGGGCAGTGAAGGGCTCCCACTTAGCTGTACAGGGCTTTTCACACACGAAGAATATGAAATTGTAAGTGAGAAATGTGAACATGTGAACCTTTGACAAGAAATCATTTTAACAGCGTGACTTCCATTTGACATCTGATGACATTTGTTAATTCTTCTAAGTTTAGATATATAAGTAGAGGAGCTTTACTACATTTCATATGGAAATGTACTTCTTCATATCATCTTTGAATTATGTTTGGGTGGATGAGGCTCAGCAAATTCCTAATTTATGTTTCAAAATGTGCAAGTTATCCTCCTTTTTCCTTGCATACCTTGATTGTACAGCCTAAAATTTATATTGTATAAATATATTACTTATCAGAATAGTTGTTACTAATTTTCTGTTGATCTGCAGATGACTTATTTACCAATTGCTGCAGCTCTAAACTGTGCAGTATTTTCAAACTGCAGCCAGATAACAGGCTGATCAGGCAGAAACAATCAGATAATCCCCTTCAAGTGCTTATCTATTGCATTTGCATGTGTGCTTTTTTTTTTTTTGCACGTGTATTTGAGCCAGAGTCTGCATGGTGGAGAAACGTCCATACTTATTAGATTGCAAAGAATCCGATACTGAGGCAGGAGTCTGTATATAATCCATTGTGAGCCACTGCTTCCACTATTAAACCACAAATCTGCTTCTCACAGACACATTATTATTGGCAGGTGACCATACACTCCACAATACTTCATTAAAACCATCCAGACAGAGTTATCTCCAGGATGACTTTTTCCAGATGAGCTATTTGTATGTCTGTATTTGCCATGAGTGGAGAATATTGGAATCTACCACTATCAGTGAAGCTGTTTAAACAAGCCGGGCAGCGGGCGGCGGGGTTTTTTTGTCCAGGATGGTAACAATAACGGGATGTGCACGCTATCACCCTGCACACAAGTTCAGCAACACTTGAAAATTGCTTAGCATTCAGCAGCTGATTCCAGCACTGAAAGGGATATGCATCTGTACAGAGAGAAAGAGAGGGAGAGTGGGTATAGGCAGTCCTCCCCAGTGTCTGGCCGACGGCCTCCCTGGTGGATTATGTTACCCAACAATGGCAGTGGCCTTTCACAGTTGGAGCACGCTCCAATAGCTGGAAGGCATACAAACATACCTCTCTTCCCTTTTCCCCCTTGCTCTCCCACCAGAATTGACATTGTCCCTTGGCAAATGCAGGTCTCCAGCATGTCTTTATATCAACAAATGTGTGTCCTAGATACTGGTGTAAGAAAAAAAAAAAAAAAGAAAAAAAAGGAGGCTATTACACCAAAGCATTTCACCCGAGTGGTCAGTGCCACAAATGCCATCACACATGAACTGCAGACAAAAAAGGGGCAACTTTTGTGGTTAGCTTTTCCTCAGTAATAATAATAAAAAAATGACAGAGATAGTCTGGGCAGCACAGACAGGACTGGTAATGATGTGATAAGACATGCTACTGTGTGGGTATAATGTGTATTGAGGTACACACTATCAACAGAGAGAGGCTGCCTGAGGCTCTGACTGTAGTGTGACCTGCAGGCATAAGCAGGCATGAAGGGAATCTGTAATGGTAAACAATGCTCTTCATCAGTGACTTAAGCTGCTGCACACACACACACACAAAAATGTACTTTGCCACATGCTTCAGTTGCAGCCTCCTATCAGGTTTTGACCCACAAATTAATTGTATTTGTCAGTTGAGTGGTCGTCTCAGATAAATGAACATGTTGTGACATTTGTTGACATCCAAGAGTATGAAAAAAATCATAATATCAAACATGTTATTAAGAATTAATCCCAGTATTTTTTATCTTTATTATTTTTTTTGTCCTGCCTAAGACTCCCCAAAAAGCAGATAATCTCAGAAGAGCGGTATTAGTACATTTATTCAACCAGTGAGTCGATGTTAATTCAACAAATATCTGCCCGGGCGCAGCGACGCTTGTTTCATAGGCAGTTCTCCATGAGGACCTGTGCACGGTCTACAGTGAATACACGGCTTTATCAAGAAACCGAGCTCCGTCTAAACCTCGCAGCTTGGATCACAAAAACAGAAGGTTCTTCACTGTCTTCCCCAGAGGAAGCACACAGCTTATTCTCTCGCTTTTTAAAGGAAAAAAAAAAAAAACCACAGGAGGAAAGCTGAAGAAATTAAATTGGCCTGCAGACAGCTCCCATACGACCAATCTAAGCAGCTAAGTGCGCCAGAAAGTGCGCCGGCTGAGATTACAGGACTAGCGCAGGAGTGCTTGAAGAGTCCCCTCAAGCCAAACTAGTAAGTCTTCTTATTGTGAGAGCGAAGCCTCAGAAACAGATGATGTCCTGTTCTCATAAGTGAACTACAGAGGAGCAACAAGACGTACAGGCTGACAGGGCCCGGCTCGGTTGAACAGTGCAGTGTAATTAAAATTCAGTAAAGAAAAAAAAACAGGAACACAGCCTGGATTTACAGCACATCAGAGAATACAGCAATAGCTGACTCATCATTGCTGTCATCCACAAGCATCATTACGACACGACTGTGACTTCTGGCCTCGCCTAATAAAACCTGAGGGGGACAAGTTATGAGTAACGGCTATGTCATCACTGTGCATTGCAAAATCTTCTTTGCCGTCATCATCCCTTATTTATATTGTAAACCCTCAGGGGTGTTAGAAAGCAATATTTGTGCCACAGCTACTCTCTTTTCTGGCCTCTGGTCTTTCTAAATCTGATGGCTCTTTCATAATTTCATTTTAATTTCAGGGCTCCATGGCTTCAAAGACAAACAAAACAAGGCAATTTGGACTCTCTGTGATGACACAGCTGGACAGCATTATCTGGATTTTTTTTTTTAAAAAAAGGAGACTCGCTGGGATATGGAAGAAGCGTGAAAAATATACAGAGATTTTAAAATATTCAACAGCCCTTATCTCACCTAGGAAGCATCCTTAATATTCCACAGGCATCGCTTGGCTCAAGGAGTGTTTACAGGTGTTTTTGTAGCTGAGCAGATCTCATCATGTTTCTACTAAACTGGCACTGCTTAGTTCAACAAAAGACACAACACAGACAGGAGTGGGATAAGCCCTCGGCTAATTGACACAGAATTAAAAAGCAGCAGTCCAAAAAAAAAAAAAAAAAAAACC
>OOFC01049476.1:9742-20278 GCA_900323345.1 Pseudochromis fuscus | reverse complement strand
TGTTAATGTGGTATTTTAATCTGAAAGGGCTTCGATGAAAGAAAACTCCTTCCTGCAGAGTGTGTATAATACTTTGTTGGTGACTGTTCGGTTTTGCTTTATCGTTTTCAAATTTCCCATCGAGAGGCTAACATGCTAACATGCAAACCCAAAAAACCACAACACCGTACTGTTTCCTGTCGTCCCTCTTTATTGTTCGGTTCTGCTGCCGGTCACTTCCTGCTGATTTGTGTGACGGTAACTCTACCTGGACAAACTGCCTGAAACACATTGCAGCATAGACTGTATATAAAGTAAGTAACACACACTTCCTGAATGTAGTGGAGTACAAAGTACAATATTTGTCTTTGAAATGTAACAGAGTGAAAGTAAAAGTTTCCAAATAAACAAATACTCAAGTAAAGTACAGATACTCAAAAAGTGTACTCCATTACTGTCCACCACTGGGTATGAGTGTACCAGTGTGAATCATAGGGCTGTTTACTATGTTAACTAATCTTCAAGAAACTTGAGGAAATATTCAGCAAAACGGGGGCTGTGATTTTTTTTTGTGCGATTTTTTTTATTGGAAAATTAAAAAACAAAAATTGTGTGAAGTTAGGTGAAGGTTGTGTGGAGATTACACACACACACATTGCACTGGCACACACACAAACATGTTTTTAGTTTCATCTTTTCGTCATCAAACCTGATCAACTATTGTTATTTCTGGAGTTGTGTTGACTCTGCTGTTTGTGCTCATGTCTTGTTTTGCAGCCGCATTGTGGGCGTCGTCTTTGTGACCTCATAAATTTGTCAAAACAATTTATGTGAAGAACAAAGACTCTCAGAAAATTCCCCTTCAAGTCTGATCAGCAGCATTACTTTCACTGCTGCTTTTCAACACTTTAAGAGCCTCAGTTCATCTTACAAAGCTTTGAGTGTAACTGGCCCAACATGGTCTCTGTAATTATAATGGATGGATGCCAGAATAATCACATTGGAACCAGGAATGTCAGTTCCTCAGTCGGAGACGTTCCCTCGAGGCCACGAAGCCGAGCTCAGTTTGAAGTGCAGCATTTGTTTTAAAAAAAGAAAAGAAAGAAAAAGTCTCATTTTTCGTGGAGATCCAGTCCTGCCAAGCGTAATCTCCGTGTCCTCAGATGACCATATGAAGGGATGGGTAAAGTAGAGTTCACATATTCTTATTTCCCCTCTCTGAGTTGAGGCTCTGCCGGGCATCTGCTGCTTTCTGGTTTTGCAGTTTGGCAGGCGGCTCGTAGACGTGGCTGCTGAAAACCATGACACAGGCAGATTTGTAAACTGTGAACACGAGAGCTGGTCCAGGATCCCATCTGATGACTTTACATTGCACACAGGCGGCTTTGAAGGCACAGTTCCCATGACGTTACTTTGGGCTGTTGTGGTAACGTGAGCGACAAAAAGGAAATTCCAGCTGGTTCATTGATGTTTTCACTGAAATCTGCAGCAGCAAAACTCAAAGTTTACATTCAGAGGTTCAGTTTATAGAAACCATGTCAGTTCATAGTTTTATTAGTAACATTTGGGTTTGAATCTTGGCCTGTATGTCTCACACAGCCCACCTTATCAGTGACAGTGTGTCAACAGTGGAGTGGACACCATGTGTCAACAGGAGGCCCACTGCAGGTACAGGTCTGGATCATTATCCAACCTGAACATTTACAGAAAGTCACATACACCAATCAAATTACCTTAATTCCCCAACTAGCGATGTTTTCCCAGCTGATTCTGAAAGCCGACACATGGAGCTTCTGTAGAATACCGTAATGTAGGTAATATATAGGAAACCCTCCACCTGTCGGCTTTCAGAATCAGCTGGGATCACCTCGCTGGAGCACATGGTTGAGGAATTATAGTAAATTGATTTATGCTAGTCACTCCGTATCACCAGTGATACGCTCAGTTTTAAAAGGTTAAACAAACAAAGTTATTTAAAAAATTAAGATAATTAGCCACAGTGACCAAAACAGTATTTTGCACCAGGTTGTTTATTTCTGCTACAGGTCAACACTAACATCTATGGGGATTGATTTTGGATGAAGCCTCAAGTGGCCATTAGAGGTACTACAGTTTTTTGCGCTTTGAATCAGCAATTTATTTTTAGCTATGGAGGTTTTGACGTAAACTTCCAAGGGATTTAAAATATATGGAGCCCAGCAGTGACCAGAGGAGAGGAAAAACACACTGAGGCTGCTTTTCACTACACTGAGATTTATTCTCACCCTCTGATTAATTTGTGTGCAGAAGGTGAACGCACAGTATGAGCCACACCACAGAGCATCAAACACTTTATCATTCGCACACCATTTTACATTTGGGAGATTCCTGAAAAGAATTTGTATTTTGAAGCCGTTCTGCTGCTGGTGTGTCAGCAGTATGTCGTCAACATACTGGAAACAGTTAGCAAGATCGATTATGACCTAAACCAATGATTCATGCAAACAAAAATCCATCTGTAGAAGTCGGTCCTGAAGCAAAATCCTCTCATCATGGACAGTTTAACAAAGGCTGCAACTGCAAATATTTCAACCAATCAGAAAAATTGGTTGAATTTTGCTGATTGGTTGAAACGCTCTGACATCATATGGGCTCAGCGTGGAAGCTACACATGCTGAGTTAGATGCAGAACCATTGGGATTGTTGTTGTATTGCTCTCTGTTGTCACCACAGCATCTGTAACTGATCTGTATTCACTTCCTGAGATTCAGCCTTGAGCCCATGTGATGTCATCATCATGGCAGTCCAGTGGTGGCTATAGCAGCTTTCAGCCTCTGTATGTGTTACTGTCTAAAAAGAAGAAGCACTGGGAGTCGTTCGTTTTTCCATCTGCATTTGTGGCACTTGTGGTGGTTACACTTCACCAGTACTTCACCAGTATCCAGCGTGGTTACACAATAAAGTGACATTCATGTATGTGTTTTACTTTCCTGCTTTGAGGAATTTGACTTTCATATGGTAAATTTTGGGAGAGGTTTTTATCCTGCAGTAAAAACTGTCATGTCTTGGTCTCAGGCTCTTACTCCTCTTCTTCCTCCGGGTCCAGGTCGTGGGGGCAGCTCCCTCCCCAGCCCTCCACCAGCTCTTCTGGGGGGATCCTGAGGTGTTTCCAGGCCTGGATCAGCACCAAGCTCCCCTCCCTTATAAACACCTCCCCAGGGCCGAGAGGCATCCTCACCACCTGCCCAAACTCAGCTGGCTCCTCTCGATGTGGAGGAGCAGGAGCTCAACTCCAGCCTCTCCTGGATGTTCGAGCTCCTCACCCTATCCTCAAGGCTGAGCCCGGCCACCCTGCGAAGACAACTCATTTCCACACCTTGTATGTGCGATCTCGTGTTTTCGGTCATTACCCAAAGCTCAGGGTCGTAGGTGCAGGTAGATAAACCAGCTCAGCTCCCTCTTTGCCACTAAGGACTGGTTTAGCATCCGCATCACTGGAGCTCTGTAGCAGTAGGAGTAGCACACCGCCGCGTCGGGTCAACTGGGTGGCTAACGTTAGCGTCAACGTCAGATCGTTTGCCTATGAAAAGTACATGGGCTAACGTTAGCTGGATATTTCAGTTGACTCACCGCATTAGCAAGATAATTTGTTTGCTACAATGCACACACACACTTCCTGTGGCTTCTTCTTCATTGGTGTTTGGTAGCTTCTTCTTCGTTGGTCTTTGAAGGGCAGACTGGGCATCGAAACTGAAATTTTTAAATATGAACAGTTCTGGGAGAATCGGACTGTTAGCCACGGTTCCCACTGATGCTCGATACTCGCTGCCCAACCCGACTCATGAACAAGATCCTGAGATACTTAAACTCCTCCTGTTGTTTATTTATTTTCAACATGAGGAGCATCAAGACGTGTTTTTCATCCTTTTACAGCCAAGTCCACAGCTGTAACACACAGCTCTGTTTCCCCTGCACAGTGTAGCTCGGGTCCAACAGACCATTTAACATCCATTAACTGTAGCCCCTGACTAAATGAATGCCTTCATGGCCGACATGCAGCTGCAACCCACAGCTGTTACACACTGACCATGTGACCTTGACAAACTCCCAACAGTGTCATGGCACCGACCAGCAAACTGATGCAGATGCACTTTAATTGACTGTGTTTCCAAACAGCTTCCCAGCTCGATGTGGCTGCCGTTCAAACACCAAACACTGGTTTCTAAATGTGGTGATGTCACGTTAGCATCGTCCGTTCTATAGACAGTCTGTGGTTGACTGATAATAATAAAAAGTGATACGGTTTGTAGATAGAAGCCTCATCATCATGAAGTTTTAGTGCATTTGTTGAGTTGAACATATGAATCTCCCAAACATGAGGAATATTTGTTCAGCTGCAGGGAAACCTAAAGCAGAGTTAATATTACTGCCAGAAAACAGTGGTAGTCATCAGTAGTTTGAACAGTGTTGGTAGTATTTACCGGATTTTCCAGACTATTGAGCACCTGTCTATAAGCCGCTATTGAATTTATTCCAACAGTTTCATGTGGTCCACTCTGACCAGGTCTGATGTAACGAGGGTAAATGTATTAGCGGCACAGAGCTTGCTAGCTTGTAAAAAGCTAACGAGCTTCGTGCCGCCGATACATGAGCCACACCGGTGTTTATGCCGCAGGGTTCAAAGCGTTGGAAAAAAGTAGCGGCTTATAGTCGGGAAAATACGGTACTAGTAACGTTACCTAGCTAGGGTGTTTTGTTGTGTTTCAATGGTCCAATCACATTGGACCATTGAAACACATCCTGTCTGTGTCGGAAATACGTCACGATATTGAAGTGTCGTACTCTGGAAACACCCATTCAGGTTGACAACTGACTGTAAACACATACATTACCTTGACACTTCTTCAGTAAAGATGTTTACCACCAATCAGTCAATAAACTTATTTAAATATACTTTTTGGACCATTCATGAGGGTCTCAAGGGTCATTGTTTAACCTTCCTGAAAACTTTTTTAATTACAAAACAGACGGTAACTGAACTGTAACTTTCCAAAACAACAAAGTTTAAGAGGAGCATGATTATACTGCTGAGATTATTCATATTAAAATAGTAGAAATGTACATTATGCTTAACTGGCATGAACATTATTTAACAGGCACCAGGAGTTTATCCACCCTTGTTTTTTTCTGGTCATTTATTTGTTTTTGTTGACCACATCATGTGATTATTGGACTGGATTTAGTCCTGGTTTACATTTGAGGAAATATAAAAAAAACATTGTTTGTAATTTGGTTTTAATTTCCGGGCATGTTCCTGTCACACCTGTGTGTCCTGCACTGTGTAATATTGTGCGAGTGACCATCTGTTGTTAGTGAAAGGAAACAATTACTGGCAAAATATGAATATGCATCATTTTGTCTTCATTAAAAGATTTGTCATTTTTGGTGTTTTACCATCGTCCTAATGAGGTCACAGGGACAGACCTGGTGTCCTGTGTCTCTGCCGACACTGAGCCTGTGGCTGGTTGATGAAGATGCTGCTGTCGGCCTGTTTGTTGGTTTCCTGTCTGTCCAGCTCTGCCGCACATTTCCACTTCCTGTTCAGCAGATCACGGTGGCAGCTTCTGGCTGCGACCGATAGCAACAAACCTGCCAGCCGCTGATGCTCTGGGTGTTCGTCCTGCTCCGTTAATCCACCGGTATACACCAGCTAATGACTCACAGCCTGAAGGGATCAGCAGGACCACATCACAGACCTGCTCAGGGTGAACCTGCGACGTGATCCTATAGTGGTTGTAAATTAATATTTATTCAGTTCTCTGTTTGTTTTCCTGGAGCCTACACCAACACCCAAACACGCTGTTTATTCACTCAGCATCGTGAAGATGGAAAAGCCAGTGTGTCATCTCCATGGCGACGGTGCCACAAACAAAATTGAAGAAGCCTGTAGTGGTCATGGTCACTGGATACATGAATCATCCTGCTTCGTGAGGGAGCAACAATATCAGCAGCATCAAACCTGAGTGGATGTTTTCTGGGTCTAAATTCAATATAATAATCACCAACGGGGTTTAACTGAGCAGATACGTCAGAGGCCTCCACTGGATCATTACTGCAGAGATTCATGTGTTTCAGCAAACTGTTGATAGTTACATCAAATCACTCGGATCAATGTTTTTGTAAAAGCAGTGGTTAAAGTTGGTAAGACCTACAGCACCTCACTGCAGCTTTGCTTCACTTTTAGCATTTGAAGCCATTGTTTGCTCTGGTCAGTCTGGTTTGCAGCCGTCAGCAACTGTTTTAGGAGGAAAAGCTTTAATCCAACCACTGTTCACTTCCTGCCCAACACCAGCCAACAAACGGCTGGTTAGTGGGACGGCCTGGTGAAAGTAAACCATCACACTCACCTTCAGAAACCTCAGTTCAGTTGTTTTAATATTCAGCTGTCAGTTTATTGGGTTTATCTCAGTTGGAAACGGGTGGAGAGCCCTCTCCGGATCGGGAGGAGATCCTGCCCCAAGTGGAGGAGTTCAAGTACCTCGGGGTCTTGTTCACGAGTGAGGGAAGGATGGAGCGTGAGATCGACAAGCGGATCGGTGCGGATCCGTTGTAGTGAAGAGGGAGCACAGCCGAAAGGCAAAGCTCTCGATTTACCGGTCGATCTTCGTTCCCACCCTCACCTATGGTCACGAGCTTTGGGTAGTGACCAAAAGAACAAGATCGTGGGTACAAGCGGCCGAAATGAGCTTCCTCCGTAGGGTGGCTGGGCTCTCCCTTAGAGATAGGGTGAGAAGCTCAGTCATCCAGGAGGAGCTTGGAGTAGAGTCGCTAAGAGCCAGATGAAGAGGCTTGGGCATCTAATTAGGATGCCTCCTGGACGCCTCCCGGGTGAGGTGTTCAGGGCACCAGTAGGAGACCCCGAGCAAGACCCAGTACACGCTGGAGGGACTATGTCTCTCAGCTGGCCTGGGAACACCTCGGGATCCCCCGGGAAGAGCTGGATGAAGTGGCTGGGGAGAGGGAGGTCTGGGCTTCCTGCTTAAGCTGCTGCCCCCGCGACCCGACCTCGGATAAGCAGTAGAAGATGGATGGATGGACGGATGGACAGTTTATTAGGTACTTATTGTAGGTAGATAAATAAACTGAAAGGTAACCAGGCTGTGCATCTGCCTTCAAGATCCAGCCAATCAAACTGGGAAACAAGAACCAACAAGTTCCCGAAACTCACGGAGGAAAAAAGACCTTCCACCATCTTCATGAATGATGAGGTTCAGGTTTAGAGAGGCTCTGGTTTCAGTTTGTTGTACTGATGCAGTCTGTGCACAGACTCTGTTGTTTGACTATTTAGCTTCATCGCTATAAAGGGGGTGGAGCTGTTGTCAGGTGTATCCAATTATCTGGTGTGTGCTACTTTGAGGAAAACACATTCAGATTTGTTGCAACTTTCAAGACTCTTTAACTTTTATTTGGTCGAGAATAAAAACAAACATTTGAGAAATGCATCAAAATGATGACACCCTGCTGCATGATGTGCAAAAGTATCAACCACTGTTTAAAATGAAATGTGTAATTAAATGTTGGTGAAGTTACTGGGATCTTCCCACACAACGATGCTCAGTCTGAGGCTGAACTTGTGTGTTGCACACTGAGTGTCTGTCTAATGTCAGATTGGCTCTTTGTCTGAGCAGCAGGGCCGAGCTTTGGGAGCTGGGGATGGGGTGAAGTCTCACGCACTTGAGCCAAACCCCTCAGGGCTTCTCCCAGCATCCTCACACTGTCAGCTCGACCGTCCTGTAGCCCTGTTACAATGCAAGTCATTCACAGAGGAAACATCCAGCGGTTAAACAGAGGTTGTGAGGTTCCTCAAATGATGCCCCTGTGAAAAACGTTCATGATTCTGTATGGATCATCTAATGGCTGCTCCCAGCAAGAGGTCCTTTGTGCCCTGTCACAATAATGCCGTGTTGGCCCATTTCTAATTGCAGCTTAATTATGCAAAAGTAAACTCTGGAAAAACAAACAGCGCCTCCTGCAGCGTCATTCTTCCTTCACTGTAAAGGAAACAGTCCCCTTCTCTTTGGGTTTAACAGAACATAATTGAAGCATTCAGCATCGCACAAATCTGCAAAACCACATGATCCAGACACGCAAACAGCACCTACAGCAGTTACAAGAGGACTTGTTGTGAAGCTTCGTCAGCTCTGCCTGAGAAGCTGCACATCTCATGTTGATCACATCCAACAACTCAGTGAGGACTTGTCTTTGAGGTGGCAGCTCATCAGACCCACTGTCACTAATTATCATCCAAACTCTGGTGATGACGAGTCAGAGTTAAACCCTGTGTTGTCTGGTTTGTGTCCCCTGTCTTTAAACTAAGATGTTTGGGTCCACAGCTAATGGACCCTGGACACACATGGCAGACGCTACAGCTACATCAGGTGTTTCCAGATAACATCCAGGACTCATCCTCTCCAACTCTGTTGCTGCAGTGAAGCCAGCAGTAAATATGAAGACCTGATCTGATCTGAGTGCTAATCAATTCATAATAAAGCTGCCTCCCAGTTAACTTTTAATGAGCTTGTTAGAAGTTCATTTGCTTTTGAGCTTATTGACTCCCCTCATGCATGATTAATGGTGATGCACTGTGATTGGTTCAGGGACTCAGAGCTGGACTGTAAAATGCTTCTTCTCTCACACTGTTGCTCATCAGCTCAGATGCTTTGTTTTGCTTTCATCTTGATGCTAATCGATTGTTTTATGCTGTTGTGAAGGAATCATTTGATTTATTCATTTCATTTTATTTTCATATCTCCTGGAGGAACGTTGTCTGTGTTTAGACGAGATTCAACTGTTGCTGTGTTGGTTTGACTGGAGCCAGAAGTGACCATATTTGGATATGAAGGGAGGTCAACGTCCAATGTGAACGAGCCTGTAAATAATTGGAGACCAGAGCTGTCAATCAAACTAACCACACCCCTAAAGCTTCCTCTCCTCTCAGCTTACTATCTCCACACTGATCAATGATTTTTAGATGGACCACCTGTCAATCAGACTAGCCCCGCCCCTAACTCCTCCCCCCAGATCTCTGAGAAGAAGAGTTGACTTTATCTGATGACATCAGAATGACTTGTGGAGAAATGTATTGATGAATATTTCAGGATTGAAAATGACTGAATTGGAGTCAGTTGGAGCAGCACCTAGTGGCTGTTGGTGGTATTGCACTTTTTAGCACTTATGCATCGGCCTCCTTCACTGTGGTTTACAGTGAAGGAGAAGATCAGCAGGTGCAGTGGCTTCTTGTTTTTGGAGAGATGCTACCGTACGTAGCACTAACATTAGCTAGCTAGCTATGGTGCATCCAATCAAAATGCTCCAAATGTTTTGTCTCGACCACATTAACAATTTTTGCCAGAAATATGGCACAGTACAGAAGTTAGGTGGAAGAAATGTTTTTAAAATACATTTCAGTTTGATTCATCTGTTCTTCACAGCAGCTGTTGAAGTCGAACCTGATCAACTGCAGTACCTCCACCAGTGTACTAGAGTACCTCCACCAGTGTACTGCAGTACCTCCACCAGTGTACTGCAGTAACACACATTTCCCTCTGAGGGTTTCTGACTGACAGCAGCAGTAACGTCTGTTTCAACACTGAGCCAGAGCAACAACAGTGAGGAGCTTCACACCATGTTTGTATTTTCACACATTAAAACCAACAGCAGACGCACTGCGCTGTTACAATTTGCTAGACGAGGCGTCTGGCAATTTTTTTATACTCGCCAATTTTAGTAAATGGCAGGAATTCACACAACTCTGCACAGCTGCTCCACCACCTTCAAACATCTCCAACAGCATCTCAGGTTGTAACAGATGCAGAATATTATACTTTACAGTTTAAAAAAATCCTCCACATGACATTTTTTATGGACTGTGCAGAAAACATGCTGATCAGGTGAAACATGCAGCTCCTCCTGCTCTCTCTCTGTCAGCTGGTCAGTGTGTCACAGCAGAGAGTCAGCGGCTGGATGAAGTTTTGCAGCGTGTGCCCCGGCTGTCAGCGAGCAGCAGCCGTCAGGGCCGGCGGCATCTTTTTAAAGCTTGAACTTCATCAGCATCGTGTCCTCGTATCGAGTGGGAAACTCCTACTGAGCCAGAACCTCCTGTAAACAAACTCATCACTCTGTACGGCTGCACCATCACCTGACCCACACATGGCTGTAAACATGTGTGTGTGTGTGTCTTTTACTCAATCTTCTCTTTTAGTCAATCGCTAAATAAACACCTGACGTCTTTATGCTGCATAGAAAAATGGACGAAGCCACCAGGTCTCAGTGTAAGTGCAGTACCACCAACAGCCACTAGATGCTGACTCCACAAACATCCTCATCTTCAATCCTGAAATATTCATCAATACATTTCTCCACAAGTCATTCTGATGTCATCAGATAAAGTCAACTCTTCTTCTCAGAGATCTGGGGGGAGGAGTTAGGGGCGGGGCTAGTCTGATTGACAGGTGGTCCATCTGGAAATCATTTCATCATTAAGGAGATGATAGGCTGAGAGAAGGGGAGGAGTTAGGG
>OOFC01049472.1:0-17882 GCA_900323345.1 Pseudochromis fuscus | reverse complement strand
TTGTATTTTCTTTGCTTGATTTGGTATTTTCTTGTTTTATTTTTATCTGATTTATGATGTTTTCTCTGTTTGTGGGTGTTTTCTTTTTTTATATACTTTTGTGATTCATTTTCATCCATGTAAAATTCTGTCTTCTCTTTTTGTTGGACCCCAGGAAGAGTCGCTAATGGGGTTCCTAATAGATAAATAAGTAAATACATCTTAGCCGAGAGGTATCAGCGCGTGATTTGTAGGTCTTGATGAGTACTATAATTCGGCTTTCCTCCCGTGTTTCTGTGACATTTCTGTGGGCCGCAGCGGTCGCCTTTCGGAGACTAGGTGGCGCTACAGAGCCAATTTTTAGACTGAGGGGTTTGGTTTTTCCATTTAATCAAATTTTTCACCAGTCCTGATGTGTGTGCCAAATTTGATGAGTTTTTGAGCATGTTTTTGGGGTCAAATTAAGCCTCAAAGAGACGTAATAATAAGAAAGAAAGAAAGAAAGAAACATACAGATACAATAGGGCCCTTGCCCCTGCCCTGGTCATTTATTCTGACACCAATGGCTTTTCAATGGGCCGGTGACTGCAGGTAATTTTTGAATCTGTGAAATTTTCGTTCACTATTTGATGAATTTATAACTGTATGTTACCATCTCCCTCCCTATGTGCATTTGAGTAAAAACATGATTACAGCACATTTGTAATTCTGTAAAACTCCTGTAGTTGTTCGGGTTCAAGCCCTATGAGGGGATAAGGGAAATGACCTCCTTGCTTCAGAGCCTTGACAAGGATGTACACTTTTGAGTCGATATAGATGCCCTTTGAAATTATTAGGACCCGAGCCCAAGCTGGGGGCAAGGGCCTTAATTATCTGTAGTGTTTCTTTCTTTTTTCTTATTACGCCACTTTAACACTTAATTTGCTTAATTTAAACACATGCGAGGAGAGTTGCCGCCGGCTTCGTGGGTTGGGGGGGGGACAAGGGGTCGAGGGCCCGTCAAACACTGCTTGCACCATAAATTTTTTCTGTTTTTGTGCAAACTCATTGTGTAATGTTTTTAACCCTTAAAACAATAATTAATGTTTGATATGTGTATTTCAGGCCGAAGTAGTTTTAAAAGATTGACTCATACATTTTACATTTTTGCTGGAGACCATATTCCACACGTGCAGTAAAACCTATGATATATAATAAATAATAATAATGGTTGGATTTTATACAGCACTTTTCTCGACACTCAAAGCACTTTACAGAGACCATTATTCATTCACACCGGTGGTGGTAAGCTATGATAGCTACAGCTGCCCTGGGGCAGACTGACGGAGGTGTGGCTGCCAGTCTGCGCCTACGGCTCCTCCGACCACCACCAAACCATTCATTCAACATTCATATGAGGCAAAGGTGGGTAAAGTGTCTTGCCCAAGGACACACCAACAGCACCTGGGAGGAGCTGGAATCAACTCACCGACCCTTCGGTTGGTAGCTGCTCTACCACTGAGCCACTGCCGACCCCTTGCCTTGCTCAAGGCCACCTCGGCAGTGCCCTGGAGGTGGACCGACCCCTCTCCAGCCCCCAGTCCACTCTCCTGAACTGGCGACCCTTCAGTTCCCAACCCAAGTCCCGAGCCACTACCACCCCCAAATGTTGGCGGGGTCACAGAATGGGAGTCGAACTGGCAACCTTTGGGTCGGAAGGCAGCCGCCCTAACCACCAAGTGCCAGCCCGACCATAATCCACACACACACCATTGGTCTCCTTTCTAAAGCGAACAAATTAAAATTATTTTTTTAATGTGGAAACGTTTTGGTGGATAAACTCATGCAGCAAAGATATTTTGAATTTTGAAAATATAATTGGTTGTCACTTTGTAGTTCTTTGTCTAAATGACAGCATCTAGTTTTTTATGTATTTTTTCTGCTGCCAACTCCCATGAATTTTAATACAGAAACCAAACAGTATCCAGGACGTTTACAGTTAATTGCTTCCTCTGACTTCTTTTGTGGTTCCTACTGTTTATGATACATTCAATGTTAAGGTGATTAATTATTTATTGGTCAGTCTAAACATATTTCTGCCACAGCAGTCTCAGAGAAAAGACGGTAAAAACGATAACGAGGCGAAATGGGAATAAAAGTAATAAAGGGTTACCAAATAATAATAAGCAAGAATCCAACAACAGACAACAACAACAAAACAACCCTTCTCTAACAAGTGTAAACATAATGATGTTATCTTAGAAAATGACATCTTGAGACTCACAACTCCAAAATAACATTGTAATAACAAGAGTGACAGATGGGGAAACACTGAGAAGAAAGAAAATAAAAGAGATACAGAACAGATAAATACACAGGGGGCAGAAAGAGGGAGAGAAATAAACAGATGGACACGGAGACAGAGAGATTGTAAAAGAGGAAAACAAACAGTGAGTTGTTTTGTTTTTTATCCTCTATAATATTTATCTAATGAGCATATTTTGTTATTCCCCACTGAGCTCCCTGTTTGTCCTTGTGCCGTCACTCACCGCTTAGATTAGATTCATCCAACTAGGTCATGCCATCACTGCTGATTCACCGCACTGGGACAAGGGAATTGATTGATTTTTATATCATAATCCCAGCCTGGGATTTGAGCGCAGGGCTCCTGCCCTCCAGTAACTGTCGGCAGCGACCAAATCCTCTTCCCCTGCCTCTCATGAAACACAACACGGGGGCAGTGCTCCGGAGCTTGTCATGTTATTTAAAGTGGTGGAGAAGGTAATGCAACGAGAGCAGGACGTGTGGAGGGAAACAGTACAGAGGGTTGGCTTGGCCTCCATCATAACTGCATGGAGGCTTTGGATTTAACGTTTGTTTACAAGAATTATTCAAATGCACATGAGAAAATAAATGTGAAAATGACACAGAGACTTGCAGTGTTTCAAAAGTCTCAAAGTCATTTTTTTCTGGTAGTAGTCACCACTCAAGGTCTAGTTTTTTTAACACTTTAATTCCAGTGACAGGTCTGCGCATGTGTCTTTGGATAATTATGCAATCATGCAATCGGAAAAATGCCAACAGTTCCCGAGAGCTGAGATGTTGCACTTTACAGTGAATACGGTGTCATTATGGTAATTTCACCAGCACCTCTCCCAGAAGCCGGCAACGTAGGTGATTTACTACGTGTTGTAAGAGTGTAATAACAGTGACGATGAAGCAAGAATAGCAGAAAAACACAAGAATGGATTTTAGAGTTTTAATGAACAAAAACACTGCTATTGCACATGAATGTTAGATTTTAAATGTTAAATTTGAATTTGAAATCAAAATAAGCATAAATAGTCCAGGTGGACATTTGCAGGCTCAGGTGTTAAAGGTTTAATAATACATCCATAAATAGGAATTTATATAATCACTGCAGTGAAGTAGTAAATGAAAAGAAAAAATGTTCCCACTTTCACAAAAGTAATTGTTGGGCTAAGTTAAAAAATGATTCAGGTATATGTATATGTACCTCAGAGACTCTCTGACAGTCTCTAAGTGCAGTGCCTTTGAGTTTTTTACACAGCTCCACATGTCAGGATGGATGATGACTAAGTGCTGCAGATTTTATTCCTTCTGTTCTGACATAATTGGAACAAAATACCAAATCGCACAAAGAAAATACAATGCTACAAAAAAAATTACATTCCTAAATAATATCACTGGCAAATAAGTTGTATGGAAGCGAGATACACAGTGACACGCTGTGATTTAAAGCTGTTGACACCCTTTGAGCGAACTGACTCAGCCAGTAAATCTGAAATACGGGCCGGTTGATTCAGCGTTTATTGATTATTGTAACTCTCGCTGTAGTATACCTTCACAATAATATGACAGTCGTACAAGTGCGTAATATATATGGTTAGATCAATAGGTGGTAGATCCTACTACAAATAAATTCCCCTCCTGAAAAGTTGAAGATCAATGGGCAATCTGCAATAATCCTTAGTACAGTAAAACCTCTGGTAGGACATTGTACTGCATCTGTGCACTGGGTTTTATGTAAGGCTATAATCCATGCCTGAGAGGGGTTATGGGAAAGAGAGAGCGAGGGATGGGAAAGAAGAATAAAAATGGGAGGGACAGGACATGCACATTAACCATAATTCAAAACATCAAAGCCTGATTTCAAGCTGTTGCTAATTCATCCGTTACAATTATTACAATATTTACTCTTTGTTTGTGTTTTTATTTGCTACACACACAGTGGCTGAGTGGGTGTAAGTTATGGGAACCCCACAGGAATTATTTCACCCTTGACTTCGTAAATTTCTCCAACATTTCTTCATCAGTCTTAAATCCAGTCCAGTCAGGGGATCACAGTGGGGATATACAGCCACACCACAGGCAAGAATCAATTTGGTTGTAAGGCTGCTTTGATCATTTTTTTGTGAAGTCATTGGTTGCGGCTTTAAGAGTCTCCGAATTTCACTTGTGTGCTCTCTGGGTGTGTGACCTTTGCAGCTGTGAAACATATTGCTTTAATTATCCAAAGAATTTTAAAGAGGCAGACGTCCCCTTTTAAATAATGCTCAACTTTACAGTCACAGTGTCTCACACATATTCACCCAGGGACAGCACAAGATGCATCACTGCAATTTTCAACCTGCATTTCCAAAGTGTATTGCATTGAAGGCCTGTCGTAGTTTCAGATTAAATATTTCAACTCGGTCAGTTCTAAAAAAAAAAAAAGACATTTTCTTTAAATGGACAAGGTTTCATGATATTGTGTATACTAATCAAACTGGAAGTCTGTTACATTTAGGGCTGTGCAATTAACATTAATTGAGATTAATTAATTACAGACACATATTTAGTATATTATGTTTTTTAATCTTGTTAATCTAATTTTAATCTCTAACTTAACTGTCTATATGCGAGTTGCCTTTTTAAATCTGTTTTATGTGTTGGGCTGTTTGTGCTTGAGTTGTTGGGGGTGGGATGGTCAGTCACACCCTGAAGTGGACACTGATTGGCTCTCATTGTGTTTAGCATTAAGCTGATAGGCTCCCATTGTAGTTGGGAGAGCGAGGTGAGGAGAGGAGAGGAGATGTGAAGATGAAGAGTATGAGAGAGATGTCGGTCTAATGAATGGGAATATTTCAAAAACACCCTGACTACACCACTGATAAAGGTAAAGTGATGTCCCTTATTTGTAATAAGTAGTTTGTTTACGACTGAAGCAGCTCAGGTTTAGCTACCACATCAACACAACCAGCCACAGCTAACGTTAGCAGTGAAGACATTAGCAATTTAGCAAGTCATAGCAAAGATCTTCACCAAACTAAACTGGAGGAAAACACCCCATGTATCAGCAAGTCTGCGACTAACAGGCTGTCGCAAATACAACACAATGTAAATGGAGACGACTGCATCTGTTCAAGTCTGTTTACCCTTTACCTCCGAGCGTAGCCCCGGTGCTACGTCTGCACGTGTCTTTGTACTACTGTAATTACCTCACGGTTTGCGCAATTGGAAAATTTCCAGTGGTTTCTGAGAACTGAGATGTTGCACTTTACAGTGAATATGGTGTCATTACGGTAATTTCACTAGAGTCTCTCCCAGAAGCAAAACAGCTGATCTACTATATAATACATGTTGTAATAACAGTGACAATGAAGCAAGTATAGAAAAAAAACACAAAAAGAGATTTTGAGTTTCGAGTTTTAATGAACAAAAACACAGCAACTGCACATGAATGTTAGATTTTACATGTTAAATTTTAATTTGAAATCAAAATAAGCACAAAAAGTCGAGGTGGAAACTTGGAGGCTCAAGTGATGAAGGATTAAAAACAATAAATAACTTTATAAAGCCACTTTGGTAAATATCAATCCTTTGATCTGCCACAATAATTTAATAAATTTAAATCAAAATACCTCAAGTTGAGGACTTTTCTGAGCAATTTTTGGTGAGATTAAAAAAGAGATTATTAAATCAATTAATTAATCTCACAATTTTTTTTAATCTTTTGACAACATGAGCTGTTTGCAAGTCTTTTAAGTATAACTGATGTGCACATATATACATAAATATCCAAATAAACAAGTTAGTACACACAAAGGCACACATCCACTGAGGATGTACACACAGTATTTCTGAGTGTGTAGAAGAAAACCTTCACATATTTACACTCACATACACTTTCTTCTTCATCAAGTGCTTTTTCTGGCAAAGACAAAAGAGGAGGACGAGTGCTGGTGGTTGGACTACTGCAGTGACTTCAGGATGTTAAAAGGTTTTCTTTACAGTAAAGAAATCAGAACAAGGCAAGAGGATTAAAAGCTTTGATTTAGTCGGGTGTAATATTTAAGATGCTGACCAGGTTCAGCTTCACAGGTGGAAATTGTCCGTCCTCACTGTCCCTACCACGATGAAGATCCACTGTGATCCACCCTCTCATGCATGAATTATGACGCCGAAGTCAAGTCAAGATTTGTTTCTTCTCATGTCATGAAAACATCAAATATTCACTTTGTTTTCAAGAGTGTGATTTTTTTCAGGAAGCTAGACATGTTCAGTGGACCTCATGCATTAATTAGAATTTAATAGTTATTTGAAATGAAATTTTCAGAACCAATAGAAGAATATTGTTACTTAGATGTTCCTGCATGTGACTATTTTATATATTTTTTTACCTTTAGGGTTGTTCTGGCATAAAAGGAATGACAGGATGTTGTCGGACAATGTGACTTCCTGTCGGCCATCTCTGATTCACAGGAAGTTTGCTCTTGGTTACAACAACTGATCATTGAATAGAAACCACTGCATTTAGGAGAAAGTTCACCCAATTAGTGAAGTGAAGATGTACAAAAAAGTCTCATTTCCACAGTTTACAGTCCATTATACATGTTCAAGTAAAATAAATACACTTCAAAAAGAAATGAAATAAAAAAATTAAGAAAAAAAAATTATATAGAAAGAACTTAAGCAAAAGGAGGTATTTAGAGCTCTGGCATCGCTTGGTCGTCATCTTCTCTCAAATTTATCCAATTTCAGTTGTAGTCTTGCTGTATTTTTTTCCACAGTAAAAACCTTTTTTACTCTGTCTGTCCATTGCATTATATTAGTGTGATGTGACCTACACCAATTGACTGTGATCATCTTCTTGTTGATCAATCACGAGCAGGACTCTCCATAGGCAGCTGCTCTCTCTCTCTGTCATATCTTCAGGTAATATCCCAGGTATGTACAGGGTTGGATCAAGACGTAAATCAGCACCAGGATCCTTTTTATTTCTTCTTTCACAAACCTCCAAAAGTCTTAAGGCGATCCCAAAATATATGAGTGAAGTCACCCATCATGCCACAGTCCCTCCAACACAAATCTGATGTTGTACTGTATTTAGCAATAACAGATGGGATGTTAAAGTAACACATCTTCACTTTACAATCAAACTCCCTCCATGTTGGACAATCAGTTAATTTGTGTCCAGATCTGAAAGTTTCCTCCCAATCCTCAACCGTTATTATTACGTTTGCCTCCAATTCACATTTTTTTTAACCTCCAGATTATTGTCATTTGATTCATATTGTAAGGCTGTAGAGATTTTTCCCCCCTGTAAATGATATGAGCAGTTCTTCCACCATATCAAAATTTCCCTTGTAAAATTTGTGCTTTATATATAAACCTCTTGCTTGTCCATTTCTCAAATCCTGCATCCGAAAGTGGCTTTTGCAAATCCGCCCCCTGCAGTGACCACCATGCACGAGAGGGTTAAAAGCAAGTTTTTATAAATCATAATATTTGTATTTAAATCCAGAAGGATGTCCTTAATGCATTTTCCATCCACATAAACTACATGTTGTTACTATAAATATCTCACCTCAAAGTCTGAGCTGTTGGTTGGCCACAGTGCAGCTCACTCACTTCAGGGTTCATCTCCTTACTTTGCTCCGGGGTATTTTGTCTGGTAATAATCTACCAATCCTCCATTTGGCACAAAGGATCAACAGCAAAGTTACGGCTGCGAGCTGATCTCCAAACCTCCTGTGAACGACCTGTGAAACTGTCATATTTTTGACGTGTACAGTGATTGCGACTTGTTACCGGGTCCAAAACACACAGCTCTGATCGGCCTGCACCTCAATCGAAACCTTTTAAGCTTTTATTCCTGATATATAAATGAAACACAGTAGTGGCTGAGAGAGAGGAATCATGGAGTGAACAGAAAACACAGAGCGATGGGAGGATAAGGCCGTGGTATGGAGACAGGAAGAGGTAAAAAGACAGATACTGAAGATACAGAGGTGACAAACTGACACAGAGAAAAGGAAGAGAGCAAGTGAGGAAGTGTGAGCGTGGAAGAGAGAAGCATTTGTTACCTGGTTGTAAACCGCTGTGCTGCACATAAATCCCATTACTTTGGGAAGAGCGCTGGCTGATCCCACCGTTACCGTCACCCACGCATCCCCAGGAAATTGAAGCTATAATTCTCAAATCCTCGGTTCCTCCCCCTTGCTGCACTCTCTCTTATTTTTTTTCTTCTTCCCAGAATTTCTCCCTACTTTAATTTTGCCTTTTTTTCTCCGAAGGATTACAAGTTTAATTTGTTTAGTTATGTTTTGCAAATTAGTGCTAAATCCTTTTAACAGTCTGCCGAAAAAAAAAAAGTGTGTGGCGGAGAATAAACCGTGGTGATAATCAGATTGAAAAGTCTGTACGATTGACCTCGTGAAGAAAGACTATTTAAAGGAAAAAATAAAATAAAAAGTAAGTGCACAGGTTTTAATATTAATTTCAGCCTGTGGTAAACAAGCGTGCAATCAATTACTACACAGCTGCTCAGTCCTCACCTCTGTTTGCGTTAATGCATCAAAATCAGATCATTTCGTATTTATTCTCTCTGATCACGTTTCCCATCAGTTTTGTTTGTTACCTATAGTTTGTCCTCTTCATTTTATCCAGCCTCAAATCACCTCTGAAACTAGAAAGCACTCAGAGAGCACAAACCTCCACCAAGGCAGCTGTACTGATGCTATCTTGTTAACAGGGTCATTTTAACTGTATTCTCAACAGGATCCCATCCACTGATGATGATGACGCCCAAAATGTAATCATTTGTACCATGGGTAATAACCAATCTCTTTAACACCTGAGCCTCCAAATTTCCAACTGGACTTTTTTTTATGCTTATTTTGATTTCAAATTCAAATTTAACACGCAAAGTTTAACATTCATGTGCAGTTTCAGTGTTTTTGTTCACTACAATCATCAGTTATTACACTCTTCCAACATGTATGTAGTAAATCAGCTGTTTGCCAGCTTCTGAGAGACGTGCTAGTGAAATTACCATAATGACACCATATTCACTGTAAAGTTTAACATTTCTGCTCTCAGGAACAATTGGATTTTTTTTTTGATTGCGCAAATACTGACATAATTACGGTAATCCAAAGACGCATGTGCAAACCTGTTGCCGACGACACACTCGGGATTAAAGGGTTAAAGAAAATCATCAAGATCTGTTCCATGGATGTTGCTCACAATGAACAAACCAATGCAACATAACCACCTTGGGGAGGTCAATATCCAAGATAAAACAAACAAATATTTATATATCTTGTATATTTTTACACTCGGATAAAACAACAATCAGTAAAATCATCGAATGGACTGAAGCTCATTTTTTATCAAACTGCAGGGTGGATGACCAAACCCCTGTAAATGTTATAGGATATCAAACCTATTTCATTATCCAGATACTCTTAGCTCTAGAGGAGCATAAAGGACATATGGCAGATCAGAAAAACAACACTATAATCAGTCATGATAACAGACAGTTCTGTCCTACAACATGTTTCATATTACCATGGCATTTTATTTCAGTATCACTGTATTTAACCCGAGACATAACCAAGCCAAACAGTTTCCATGGGGGTTTGTTCAAAGCTTAGAAAGCTTCACAGGCCTACAGGGGTTTACTTTCCTGGTGCTGTGATTTGATACAATGGGAGTAGACAGTGCTATTTATGTGCTGATTGCAGCTGTTACACCAGTGAAATTTCTTGTCAGCTTTGGAGCCATCACTAGCGAGGTTAGCTAAAGAGATATCCCATTAGTGTGTGCGTAGTTTTGCATGCACCTTCCTGTTCCCCCACTTTGCAGAGAGCAGGCATGTGTGCGTGTGTGCACAGTCGTGTGCACGTCGTGTATTAGTCACAACATGCGTCTGTAAACTAGTTTGTTCAGCCTCCGTGCACCTATTTCATTAAGGTGATTGCAATCTGTTAAAAAAGACATTAGATGAGAGGGTGTACTGCATAAAGTCTATTAGAGGAATGAATTGCTTCCTGTACTCCGCTGGGCCGGTCTCTCACTGAGGATTAACTCTCTCGCAGGTTGATAAAAGCCTTGATTCTCCTCCTTCTTGTCCTCTAGAGCCAATTTAAAAACCCATGTCTGGAGTATACTCCTTCAGAATACTCAAATATGAATATTTAAAACCCGAAAAAACTACCTTCTTTGAATGTTCAATGACTCAGAACGTTTCATAGCAAACCAGTGTAAGCTTTTTGGAAAGAGTACACACACTCATTATTAAAATATGTTGAACTCAACTGTATGACACCAGATATAGGAAAAAAAATCTGCTTATTCTGCTCAGTGTTGAGACATATTTGCACATCAATGCTTCCAGGAACAGTCTGTCCTGTCGGTCACTGAGCGACTCAGAGCAACACTGTAGGGGATTGAATGTCTTGCCCAAGGCCACTTGTATAAGATTTCAGTTGTTTTCAGTATTTCTGGAGCCTCTCCTAGCTGGGTCACATTCTGCCATTGACATTCATACAAAAAAAATACACAAATAATCAGCAAGACCACGTTACACTGACACTCAACTGGCAGACTACAGAAACAAAGACAATAAAATAAAAAGGAGAATTTGTCAGAAGCCTCAGGGGTGAAGAAAAAACTAGGATTCATTTTATAAAGCTTTATTTTTGAGTGGTGATATTGTAAGAAATGTACTAGACGTGTCTGAAAATCACTTATTTATTTTCATTTGTATTCAATTGTATTTTAAACTATTAAATGATTCTGAATAATCCTTGTCATCTGGGTCAGTCAGGGAAAAAAGACCTTGTCAGTTTTTTAACAAACGCTACAAATTTGCTGCAGATGAGTATTTCTCAGGTTAGCGTTCGTCTCCTGGCTGTGACTCAGAGGTCGGATAAAGCATTTAAACCTATTACAGAGTGTAAGCTTCTTGCAGCTCTTTATCCCAAAAGTTGGAGCGACTTCACAGCAGAGAGAGAAACAGGTGTTTTACATTGTAGCTGCAGCTCTTTACTCTGTGTTTGTGAGTGGTTTAGTTTTTCTGACAGAACACAGACATGTCTCAAATAAGAAATACTTATCAAGGAAATAAGAAAACAAATGATTGAAAAGTGTGTTACCAGTTGATGAGAAAAAAAACACTTTTTGGTATTAATGTAAGAAAAATTATATAACAGATCAATGTGCAAATATAGGCTCCCTCCATATTCTAGACCAGGGGACCAGTTTAATGTTGGCATTAGTTTCACAGACCGGCCTTCAAGGTGTGGCAGATAAATACAGCAACAATAAAATAACACGACTGGTATAAAAATGTTAAGTTGAGATGACAAACATTAATACCACAGACTGAATATAGAGATGGATGCAGGAAGTGGGGCTCAAAAATTAAACCAACACAAAAGTGCAATACTCCCGACGGCCACTAGATGCTGGCTCCAAAAAAAACTCCAAATGGCTTCATTTGACTTCAGTTTAACAATCATAATTTTATCCTCCTCACTCCTCCCTTCATATCCAAATATGGACCAAATATGAAACCAATCGGTGACATCACGCTTTGTCCATTTCTATAAACAGTCAATGATCAATACATGTTTATTTGTGCTGCAATTTTTTTTACAGAGAGACTTAAAGTTCTATTCACACCAGAGATCTGTACAGTACAACCAGAGCAGAGTAACTGGTGGCCAGTGAAGCAGCTCCTGTAGAGACGCAGGGTCGTGACTGCATTGCCCCAGGGTGTTTTTACTGTAGTTGATGAGGAAGGTGAAAACCTTTCTATTCTCCTGCACCAAAAAGATTGTTGCAGCCACTCGAGGGATTTAAACAGGTGACATTCTGGTCACCAGCTCATTTCTCTCAACGTTCCCCTCCTGTCACCCCATTTGCACCCTGTGGCGGGATATGCTAAAACCTATTACAGGATGTTGCAGGAAGAATTGCCACCTACATGAAGTACAACGCTTTGAATCCTTTTTACAATCCTCAGATCTGCATCACACTAAGCAGGTAAACTATATGAAGCAGGTATTTCACCATCATTAGAGTCACAGACGCAGAATAAGAGAATATTTGATGCTACGTATAAAACAACACTGGCCACAAGGAGGCCTTTGTTTTACAAAAAGACTTTTTAACAGCACTGCTGGAATTATTATGGTCAGTGTTTGCAACTGCACGACCATTCAGTGGTTTTACCGTATTTTCCGGACTATAAGCTGCTACTTTTTTTCCCGACGCTTTGAACTTAAACACAGGTGTTTCTCATGTATTGGCGGCACGAAGCTCGTTGGCTTTTTACAAGCTAGCAAGCTCCGTGCCGCCGATACATTTAGCGTTGTCACATCAGACCCGGTCAGAGTGGACCACATGAAACTGTTAGAATACATTCAATAGCGGCTTATAGACAGGTGTGCTCAATAGTCCGGAAAATACGGTATAAATTCCCAACAGCCTTCTGCAAAAACAAGGAAATGTTAATGAGGTGTGTTATCTTTCTGTCTTTCTGGTGTAACTTCAATATCTAAAGATAGATAGATAGATAGATAGATAGATAGATAGATAGATAGATAGATAGATAGATAGATAGAGTTTTCAGTTTGCTTTCACTGGGTGTATTTCTCTTACCAGACCTCCTCTTGGATAATTAATATCTTTTTTCTTTTTGCCCTTTTCCCCTCTAAAGCCTCAGTCCTGTCTTTTATTCTCTCCTCCTCCCTCTCAGTTGTTTGCTAATGTACCGTGCAGTATGTAAGCCCCTCGCTCTCACTGCTCTGCCCTTTCTTTGTATTTTGAAACTGCTGGGGTCCAATCGATCTCTGTCTCTGGCTACAGGATTTTTTTTTGTCCTCTTTTGCGGTTGGATTTTTGGGTCATCCTGTACTTTTCCCTGTTAGGTCAGTCATAGGAAATGGACACAGCGGCTAGAGGGACGATATGAGAGCAGGGGAACGGGGACATAAATTACCTTTGGTGTACTGATTAGTGTGTACTGAGAAGAGGCTGGAAATTCAAACACTCTCACGCTAATGCACAATGGCTCGCAGGCACGGACACACACACACACACACACACACACACACTGAGGCAGGAACAAATAAGCTCAGCAACATATCTGCACATATCTACACACTACATCGTATCTGCAGTGGGAACAACATGATGAAGAGGTGCTGTTGTGTTTGCTGGGAATCACACAGTGAAGCGGTGATCCCCATTCACAGCTGTGACTCCATCCCTTCAAACAGTCAGGAAGGGTTAATGTGAGTTCATTTTGCTGTAGATACATGTAGCCTCTCAGTGACACATTTTTTTGTTTTCTTCTTTTTACTTTGACCACAAACTCAGGTATTGTTTGGTGAATATATTTCTTTTCTTAGAGCTACAGTGTTAAAAGCAACTTCATGCAACAGTTTGTATTCATTGCAGCTGGACACCACCATCGTGTCTGACTTGTATTCTCCTTAAACAGTCAGCACGCAACATAAAATCACTTCCTAGTCCACAATCCAGGCGTCTTTTTCTGTTTAGCTTCCCCCTTAAACATCATCTTCAGTCTCTTCACCTCTGCCATGATCTTCATACTGAGCAAACCACACACACTTCTTCTCACATCAAGCTGAAGAGTTAGAGGGACACATCAAGCCAAAGTGACAGAAAATAAAATTCCACCTATCATTTCTCAAATAGGCTCATTTTTTAACTTAAGATCTCTAGTTCATGGACCTGCTCTTAAAACTGAAAAACCAACAGAGATTCAGATTCAGAGACTGATTGATATTAATAGACAGATAATAAAGGACTGAACTATGCAAATGGAGTATTTCTTAAAACAAAAAGTGTTGAAATATTCTACAAATTATTAAACTATTAAATAAAGTTGAAAAATGTCTGTAAATGAAGTTATTTGAAAAGTATATTTTCATCTAAATTTCACTTTCATTTTAGTTGTTACTTGTATAATGAATGAAGGTTTATGACCATATTTGTGGTGTTTTTGTTACCGAAAGTCTTTCCTTCAGACTTGAAGGAAATGAGATGACAGATTTATCTCCATATGTTAATGTAATAACAGCTGATAACGTAATCAATTTGACCTTTTTGAAATGTAACAGGCCAATAACATAATAATCCTGAACATAATAAGTCCTGAACCGATAACGTAATAACTTTTGGCTAATAACGTAATCATTTAATGACATAATAATTAATTACGTTATTGGCTGCTTATTATGCTATTGGCCTTTTAAAAGAAAAAACTTTGCAAATGTAATAACTGAGCGAACAACATAATAAATTATTACGTTGTTAGCCAAAAGTTATCACATTACCAGTTATTACACTATTGGATTCAATATGCCTAAAAAACAAAATCATTTCAACAGCCAATATGATCATAAGTGGAGTGTAACATGTTACCTTCATTACTTAATTTCATTTAGTGTCAGTTTCTTCTGAGAACAACATGTGTTGTACATTTACATAAAGTAAAAAAAACATGTTCATTTTGTGCCATATGTTGCAGAGCAGAGATGTGATTTTTTTTTTTTTTCCTCCAAAATATAACTTCACCAAATTGCAGCATATATCAGATGAAACTAATACCTGGTCATCCCTGCATAAAACATGCAAATAAGTTATTTGGTTTTCAATACAGAGCACACTGAAGTTGAAATGTGTCCATATGTCACAGCTTGATCTGTGACATGTACCCTGTAGTTGGCTCATATTAACCATCACACACAGTCACACTTTTTTTAATTGTTAATGTATTTGCATAATGTTGCTCAAAACACCAGGATGTCAAACAGGATATTAATAAAATTTGCTTGAGAAGTGCTTATTCTCACCTTGATGAGTTAATAGCGTACATGTACATTTTATTTAAATATATGCAGACACACAGACAAGTGTTGGCATAATGTGTACTGCTATTTTCACTTTAGAAATCCTGTTACCATATTAACCCTTAGATACTGTTCATATTTGATACCTTCACAATATAGTGCGGCTCATAATAAGAGTCTGTATCAAATATTGACCTTATTTAGAATATATGAATAGTCAATCTGACATTAATAAATAGATGGTTAGTCCTTAATGTCTGTGTCAGAGAGCAGTGAGAGTCCACTCTGGAGACACATGACAAATACTCACAGTCATATCATGTACAGTTTCACAGATTGAGGAATCCCTAAAAGCTTTGTTTTGATTTGATCCACACTGAAGAACTAAAATCTATTTTAATGTTAGAGCCTGAAATGTAACAATGACCTGAAATGCTATAAAATAAGTAATAAAACCCAAAATGTAGTAACTGGTCAATAATGTAACAAGATCCTGATCCCAGAACGTAACATTGTGGGTCTGTTATTACATCATGGGGCAGGCAAAATATTTTTCCCCTAATAGTGTAATGATTTTATTACATCATAGAGTCAGCTAATGATTTATGGATTAAAGGGTTTATCGCTTTTATCATTTATCGTTTATCTTTAATGTAGAGTGTAGCATCTTACACAGATCCCTGTTTTGGGCTCAGCCTCTTGTTACATTATTGACCAGTTATTACATTTTGGTTTACAACATTTTTTTTTACATTTTTATTATATACATATTTTATGTTTATTTATTACATTTTTTTTTACAACAATTCAGATCGTTGTTACATTTTGGGTCATTGTTACATATCAGGCTGTAACAATAGATCAACAGCCTCAATGTAAAAACCTTTATAGCACCTGTATGAAAGCAAATAATTTTAAACTATTTTGTATTTTTGTATATTTTGGGTCAAAATCTACAAATTTCAGGCTGGAAGAAAATGGCAGTTTTGTTTGTTTGTTTCACTACTGTCAGATTTAACCCAAACACCATTTAAGAGTTAAACCCTGCTGAGAAATGTCAGCAGAGTGAGGTCTGGAGTCAGCTCCAGGAAGTCAAGGCACCTTTCTTTGCATGTAAATCTGATGGGTGTAAACAGGCAGTAAACATTGTTACAGTAAGCTTTCGACATCTGTAAACACCAAAGAAAAACAGCTTATTTGTGCCGTCACAGAGGAAGTGATTTCCCCTCTTCTGTCTCCCTCCTCTGTGTCTGACTCCTCAGGTCCCCCGATGCTCCGGCTGTCAGTCAACGACACGGTGGTGGTGGATCCCGGGCAGGATGTGCTCCTCACCTGTGAGATCACTGCAGGTTTCCCCGCCCCCGTTGTGACGTGGTCACGTTACCCCGGCTCTCTCCCCCTCAGCGCCCAGGTTCGAGGGCCGACGCTGATTTTGCGGGCTGTCACACCGACGGATGCAGGTTTCTACAACTGCTCGGCTGTCAATAACGTGGGAAACCCCGCTCGCAAGAACGTCAATCTTGTTGTCAGGAGTAAGTAACGTGTGAGTGTGTTTGTTCCCGGGGCAGTGATGGACAGGTGCTGGTGATCTATCAATAAACCGTGGTGTTTCTGGGGTGGATCACATGTTCAGGAAAGTGGTGGGTCTGGGTGTAAAATGCTGGGTAGAAACAAGCCCCAACTGGTTTCTATAAAAAAATAAAAAACAGCACATGACCTTCAAAAGATATTTACACAGATCTTGAAGGTTTTTCCATCACGCAAACAAAAATCAAGGACAGATTTAATTTTTTAGCACCTTTTAAATCAGGATAAAGTTGATTGTAGGATATAAGTGATAAAATATTTCAGCCTGATGCTGGCCTGAAGATTCTGCATCAGGATTGTTTTTAATCCAGATGGTTGGAGGAGTCCTTGGGGATTTTGGAAATCCTTTAAAAATGAGGGTGAATGATAAAAAAACAGGTTGTGTAACATTTATCATACTGAAGAAATAACTAGCTTACCCTTCAGTAAAACATGACAAATATATGGAAGATTCATCTTATACATGGCGACCCACAAAAACTGGAATTTTTGAGGTGTTTATTGGCAAACGTGCAAGTGGCATCACTGCGAGACAAAAATGAAAATCCCATCATTGTTTCTTAAATGGCATCTTTTAAGGTTTCAATTACTATGAATTAAATATTTTTTTCCATCACTCTTGGTTTTAGTGGATTGTTGAAAGATTCCTGTTTTTTTGTGTCACCCTGTACTTCGGTAACACTTTCTCATTTTCCAAAGCGACTACCGTATTTTCCGCACTATAAGGTGCATCGGATTATAAGGCGCACCTTCAATGAATGTCCTATTTTAAAACTGTTTTCATATATAAGGTGCATAGAATAGAAACTACTGTAGTGTCTGGGGTTGTGTTATCATCCATGTAGATGAAGCTGCACTAAAGTGAATGTCAACAAAACAGTCAGATAAGTCAGTCAGTCAAACTTTATTAATAGAAAACAAACCAACGTTCTGACAACTCCGTTCACTCCAAAACAAGCTAGTACATTCACAATACAGTACCGTACGTACTGGTAGCTCTACCACCTTCGTTGAAAACAATGTATTTCCAACTCCATTTGTCACAGTTCAAAGCTACATGAACAGCTGTTTGATTTTTTTCTCCGAGGTAACGTCAGTGACGTAGTTTTATCTTTTACCAACAGCAAAGTACAACAGGTAGTGCAACTTTTTATCACTAGTTAG
>OOFC01049471.1:0-42397 GCA_900323345.1 Pseudochromis fuscus | reverse complement strand
TTACGTGTTTACTGAATCAGGGAAAAGTTCCCTCCACGTTTGTGATGCACTAACTACGTGATAAAAAGTTGCACTACCTGTTGTACCTTGCTGTTGGTAAAAGATAAAACTACGTCACTGACGTTACCTCGGAGAAAAAAATAAAACAGTTGTTCATGTAGCTTTGAACTGTGACAAATGGAGTTGGAAATACATTGTTTTCAACGAAGGCGGCGCAAATACCAGTAAGAGCTACTGGTATGTACGGTACTGTATTGTGAATGTACTAGCTTGTTTTGGAGTGAACGGAGTTGTCAGAACGTTGGTTTGTTTTCTATTAATAAAGTTTGACTGACTGACTTTAGCGCAGCTTCATCTAGATGGATGATAACACAACCCCAGACACTACAGTAGTTTCTATTCTATGCTCCTTATAATGCGGTGCGCCTTATATATGAAAACAGTTTTAAAATAGGTCATTCATTGAAGGTGCACCTTATAATCCGATGCACCTTATAGTGCGGAAAATACGGTAAGTTGCTACATAATTTGCATCCTATTGGACAAGTAGAGCAAGCATGGGAAGGATATTGAGTTTGAGGGTTGTAGCTGTTTCAATCCGCACCTATGAGGGAAAAAGATAAAGTTAGACATCGTGCTGTTAAAGAGAGAAGACATTGTGGTTTAGAGCAGCAGAAAATAAACAGAAATGGATGAACTGTCACAGCTGTGCACTTAACATAAAGAAGCGCAAAAAACATAACTACATTTTCCTTTAATGGCCTCAGAAAGACCAAAACTACAAAAAAAGCTCATCAAAAAACAAGAAAGAAAGCAGCCCCTCTCAATCCTTATATATACACCAACAGTGTAATCTGGCTGTGTCAGGATGATGGAGGTGGAAATGTCCACCAGGGAGAAAGTGATCAGATGAAGGAGAGGAGATTAAGGAAGGTAAATGAGTCAAGAGAAAGTTAAGGGAGTGAGAACTCAATTACAGCCCGTCCTTTCACAATAGCTTTGCAGCTTTGTAGACTTTGTATTTGAGCTGTGATTAAAATGCAAAGGGTGTAAATCAAAAATGGAGACTCTCTATCTCAGAATTAAAAGTGTGCTCTGTCTGCATGGGCAGCAGGTTTCCCATTACTTAATCAGTAACAATAAACATATAGCTAGATTACTTTTTGACACTATATCACCTTTCCCCTCTGTGTTTACTGATTTTCACAGTAAATTGCATCATTGTACATTCATAAACAGTAAGAATACAACTGGCCTCTCTGGCCTGGCTCCAACATGGTTACATGGTTAAAGTCTTAATTATGACCTCTGTGTATTTCTTGTATTAGTACTACACCAGTATTTTTTGATGATATATGGAGTACTTCAGGGCTCTGTTGTTGGCCCTCTAATTTTTTTCTCCATTTTTGCACCTACAAGACAAAATGTAGACAGTCTCTTACGCACATGAGCACCTGAAGTTTGTCTGTTCCTGTTCCCATAGACATGTGACTGGTGACTGAAGCAACCTTAATCAACACTGTGTCTTGTTTTTTGTCTTGTAAGTTTTTCTTCATCTAAATCAAACGTCTAGAAACAGCTTGTAACAAATCTGTAGCTTGGCAGCGAATTTGTAATTTTAAGTCCGTAATAAATAAAATTGAGTTTCGTCTTTAGATCCCACAACCTACACTTTTTTTCTAGAGATGTTCCAACTTTTGTTTATGGATGTCACAAGATTCAAAAGACAAGAGACGTTAATCTACAGAGCTCACTGCATAGAAACATTGTTTGTACTGTCCTGATTACATCAATCAAATGATGAATAAAGCAGCTTTAACATAATAATGCTCTGTGTTCCTCTGATGAATGTCGGACATGACACATAAAAAGTTTCTATTCATATTAATTGACACCTAGTCATACAGCATATTTTAAAATCTATTAAAAAACCCTAGATTGTTATTATGTTATTTCAGGGGGCAGCATATATTTGCATAAAGGAAATGTGTTTTCTTTGTATAAAATGTTTTTAATTTAAAATTCCTCCATAAATCCATGTTGTGGTTGAGTTCCTTAAAACGTACAAACCATCTTCACTGAAGTGGTTGAAGTTTCTCTTCCCATCAGCTCAGCGTTTCAAACTTTTAATACCAATCAGTTCACTTCAAAGGTAAGTCAGTCTTATTGAAGTCACTTATTTTGCACCACGCTTATATTTGCGAGAATCAAACCAAAAATAGACTCTCACTTCACAAGCTGGTGCATCTTCCCAATTATGAACCTCTACAAAAACAACTTTCTCATTTTTACTCCAGGCCTGTCACTGCTGCAGAGTCACAACTGCAGAGCTGATAATATTTATATTTTCTATGACTACGAACAGTCTGTGTTTATGAAAACAAGCAAAATTACTGTAATAAATTTAATCTAATGTTGATTTGTCAAAGAAACATGTAATAAACACTAAACACTTGCAAATGATCTCCCTTTAGTGACCCACTAAAAACAATTTGTGAGATTGCGAACCTTAAAAACAGCTACTTTTGTCTCAGACTACAGTATAAAATTGAGTCAGATCAGTGTAAGTGAGTATTACCAGAAATTCAAAACGACTAATTTATGTGAACTAATAGAATTAAAATCAATTAACTGGGTCCTCTGTTAAAAATAACTTCAAACATACACACTAAGGTGACAATATACAGATTTGTGATATGAAATTACTTCAATTTGAACTTAAGACATAGTTGCATTTAAAAATGTTCAAATAGCAACCCCTGTGCCTGCAAGTTCATAAAACACTGCATAATGTTTTGGTAATGCTGCACACATTAACAAGCTACACAAGGAGTATGCTGATGAAGGGGGCCCATCAGTTGCCATCAGCACCGGCCTTGTTGGCAATTCAAACACTAATGAGAGAAACTGCATTCCAATTCAACAAAGCGTGGAAGATAATAGATTGCTTGATGAAATACTCAGATGGGTCTCATACATAATGCCCGACAATGAATCAGTCAAAACATTCACTTCACATAAATATTCATTCTCAAAATATCTGTGAGGGATTCTTCAAAAAAAAAAAAAAAAAAAAAAAAAACAGCAGGTTAGAGATTAATGTGAAAGTGACTGAAAGTTTAATCAGTAGAACTAACTCAGTGAATTTGAACAATCTTCAACCTGACAGCTACTGTAACTCGAACTAACTAAAAGTGATGATGAGCTGAGATCAAACAGCTCGCATGTTAACAATAAATATTTCTACCAATGTTTCACTGTTATAAACAAATAGTAGCTGTTACCTGGGCTTAAAAAAATAACTGCACAGATGGCTCCTGCAGGCTGATCACTAAATTCAGTGTAAACACATATCTTACAGTAAGTTATTTGGAAGAGAAGGATTTAGTTGCCTGTTTCAGATATAAATAACTTGACAACACATATTAATAATTTTTCACTGAGCATGTTCATTTGAAGATAAATATTTGTTTGCTCTGATAAAAGCCGCCTGATGTAGCAGATATTTCAGGAAATACTGATTTCAACAGAGAGAGGCTGCTTCAGTTTTATCTTTGCTCTGTTCTCCACTAATAAATAATAGTGATAATTTGAGGATGGGAATCAGTGGATCAGTGTACAGTAAACAAAAACATTATCAAGTGGGATTATAATCATGAGGCACAAATCCGTATTTGAAATTCCTCAAAGCCTTTGCACCACCAAAGAAAAAGTACGAAGAAATGGGACAAGCTCCCGACGAACACATCAGTTTGATGTCGTCAAAACTGGCTCAACAACAAATTTGAGAAAACGTGAGGCCCCACTGGGTAAGCAAATGGCCTAAAAAAACAAAACCAGTTAGGTCACGAGACAGTTTTCAAAGTAGAGAAAACTGTAAAGAAGGAATTTAAAAGATTAAAAAAAAAATCTTGCAGAGATAAGGTCAGCAACTAGTCCATTCTTATAAACATTTTAATTTGAAAAGTGACATTTTTAACAAAAAATAAATAAAAACAAAACCTAGACACCCATTTTAGGTCAACCAACTGTGATCACTTTGTAACAGGATATTTAATCTAAACTCATTTAACACGTCTGCACTTAATCTACCACTTTAAAAAAATACTAGAAAAGCTTTTTCCACTTTCATATTCATTCATTTAAAAGAATAAATAAACAAACATGTAACACAATAAAGCAAAGCAGCTACAAGCACAAGTCAAGGATTACTAAATAATACCTGAAATACCAAAAATAAATGTGTTATCTTTAGTGAGTCTCTTTCTATCTATTTAACACAGTTACTGATAACCAGCTGAACTGATTGATAGCTGCTAGTGTTCTCCATTAGCCCATTAGAAGTTCATGATCAATAATTCATTCAGCCAAAGAGTTTCTTACTGGCCCAGACAATATTGATCAGGAACAACAACATGATTGGTGAGCTGGTCGGTGATGTAACAGCGAGGTTGTGAGAAGAAAGACTACACCATCATTACCCGCATAAAGCCTGAAGCAATCTGCAATTAATACGAGTAATCTCCTTATTGATTTTAGCTTCATTAAAAGACAAAATGGTAAAATAAGGGGGAAAAAAATCCTCATAAATGAATATCACTGGCTACATTTAAATGAGCTCAATAAATCCAAATGAAAAAGCAAAACTTTGTCCTGGTGGCCCATGTGACAGGTTAAGGACAGAATGACTTCATATGTGCAATACATAAAAAATATGCATATAACACAATATATATAAAGTTATTTCCATCTTTTAGTGTCTGGTAATTGGTACATATACTAAAAAAACAACAATAGGTCCCATGGCAATGTAGTGTTGAGTTGTATAGCTGGCTGTGAGCCCTACAGATCTCTCTGTACTATTTAACATCATTAGTGTCACCCTGCATGCTGCTGCACCCTTCATTTAACTGAGGCACCCAAAGTGGATCATACATCACGTCATATGTCATTAATGGGGACATACGATTAATATCAGTGCTGCACAAGTCTTATTGAGATCATCCTTCTTTCCAACACATTAACATTATTAGAGCATGTTGTTTGCGTGGGTGCTACCTAATGCATATCATTATCCTTATTAAATTATAATCTTAATTACGACATAATCACATTACACTGTAGGTTGCAGGGGAATGTAAATAGGTGTAGATCTACAAGTTCCTCCACACAAACATGAGAAACAGTTTTGAATACAGTGATGCATAAGGATAATTTACTAACGGTGAGACTTCCTTGAACCACACAGATAATAACAACCCTCTGCTTTCTTTCACATAAAATCCTGTTAAGAGAAAACACCAAGAACCACCAACTAGTCAACACCATCAATCAGGTGCACGGCTCATGAGACAGGAAACCTAACAAAAGGCTAAAGGTAATTTGAATAGAAGATGACTGCGGAATAATAATGGCCACTTATCCAAAGTAGGATCAGGGGTTTATTAAGGCCACGGAAGATTTGAAATGTTAATAGGTAAATAAAAGATTTAGCTTTTTAAATAAAACATGAAGTTATTCTTTCCAAGACGTGTACAAGAAAAGAACATCTAGAATAGTCAGTGAAGAAAAAAGACGACGAAATCTTGTCACAATCCATGACTAAAGATGTTTGTCATTGTTTGTAGAGTTGCCAGCACAATAGCAGGGGTTTCATGCTGTTAAGCAGAGAACTGTGTTTGAGTAGCTGACTGTGCACTTTCACAGCCCATTTCAGTCATTAGGAAATCCAATGTTTTCCAGGGAAGCTGGCAGTCCAGCCCTAATAGGCAGTTAAAAGAAAAGAAAGAGACTTTGTGTTGTGTCTGTAGACGACTTACCACCAAGTCGGGGTCCTGCATGAGGCTGAGGATGACCTCGTAGAGTAAAGGTCGAAGGTCAGACTTGAACTTGACAGAGATCCACTGTCCTATTAGCCAGATGACTCGCCTGCGAATCAACTTGTACCTGGAGGAGAGAAGGAGGAAAGAGCCATTTAGGGTTTAAAGGAAACACTTTAACAGGCGACTTTTCTGCACTCATTCATATCCTAATTTGAATTACCCAGCTGTCTCTTTGATCTAAAATCTAGAATGTGGATATAGTAGTTTAGCATTCATTACAAAATACTGGGCTGGCTATCCAAATGATGAAATCTGGAATTTCTCTTATCTGTGGTGTGCATATGCTGGAGACTGTTGTATAATTTGTGAGAGAGCCAAATATCATTGTCCCTCTATTACATGGACTCAATTCAAAGGCTATGTCTAATGTGGCCCACACTCACAGGCACATGTGTTTGTCAACAAAAGAAAAGCAGAGATGGCAGCAGGACTGTACAGGAAATGTAATGGAGCTTTTCCACTGGCCTAGACGGTATCTACTCGGCTCGACTCGGCTGTGTTTCCATTATAGAAAACTGTCTCTTCTGTGTCATCAGGTGAAGGAGGAGAAAGGTGATGAAGTAATCTTCAGAATAACTGTTGTGGTGTCACAGAAAGCAGCTTGAAGATTGTTTCGGGGGAGAAATGAGTTGTTTTTACTTCAAATATGTTGTTAATTCATCAAGTTGGAGCCTGGTTAAAAACTTGCTCCAACATTTTCGGAGATATGAGCTCTAGCTACAACCTCTGTCAGCTGTTCGACCGACTGGGTACTCAGAGCTCACGCACTGACGAGTCCGACCAATAAGATTTTAGTATCTGCTAGTACCTGGCCCAGTATTTTTTTTTGGAAGTGCAGGAGAGGAAGTGCTAAAAAAGTCGTACCAAGATCCAGGTACTTTTTGCAAGTGGAAACGTGTGCGTGTTGAAATAAATAAATCATTACCTTATTGGCCAACAGTTATTAGGTTATCAGTTCAGGACTTTTATTTGTTATTGGCCAGTTATTACGCTATTGGCCTATTACATTAAAAAAAGGGCAAATTTATTACGTTATCGGCTGTTATTACATTATTGGCTTCAACAAACACGCCACAAACCGAGGCGAGGTGGGACCATGCAGTGGAAATGTGTCTTAAGACCACAGTTGAGGGCTCCTTTATACATAAAACTGACTCTAATCCTTGGTATAATTCCAGGGTGAAACGAGGACAAAGAGAAGACAGTGCTGAGAATAAGTGACAAAACCTGAGGGGCAGTCAAACCAGTGACTAAAGACTAAGTATGTCAAATAGTCCAGTTAGAAAACCAAAAAAGAAGGAAAATAAAATCACTGGAGTGATATAGGGCATGAATTAAAATGTCCTATACTACATGTCCCCGTTATGAACCTCTGCATGTTGGGAAGGGATTTATTTATTTATTTATTTTTAACAGTTGCATTGGTCAAGTGTCCCTCAGCATCTGCCCTTTTTACATCTCAGACAGAAATTGCATCTAAGGACCACCTCGACAGAAATGAGAGGATGGAGGGATGAAGGAACCGGGAGATGAGAGGATAAAGGATAGGAGACGACACTCTTGTTGGCCTCTTGTCAAATATCCGTAGGGAGCCAGAGACTAAAGTCTGGGCCACTAGCCAGAAGATACTAAACAACAGCATGAGTCAGGACTTGAAGATGGTGAATAACATTGTGTTTGTGTGTACAAGCAAAGAAAGACAGAGTGGCTTGTATGTATAATCACAAAAGCTTCTTTTTTTCTTTTTTTTACCTTAAAAATGTAGATTACAATTACTACCAACATTATATTAAACTCCAACTGGACATGATTCCTCATCAGCCTAAAATCACCAGACAGTGCTGAGTTAAACTGCTCAGCAGCAGTGGAGCCTGCAAGGAGAATAACCTAATGTCTAATTACTTTTAAAGGCAAACAAAGGCAGCCACCATAATCTGATTATCTACAAGTTTTTACTGAGTCAGTAACATATGCGATGGCTCCAATATGATCGACCAGGTATGGCAGAGCCAAAGGACGAGCCACAGGTACATTCCCAAAGCTCTTTGTAATTAAACAGCAGCAAACTGACACTCAGATAAACACTGATTCACAGGTAAACAATCAAACTCCAGCTGAATGTCTGTTGTTACACTTCTACTCACACAAGTTCAACCGAGGACACTGCTGCTTTTTTGATGTCTTAATTTTTTTTCCACAACCCCTGGCAAATATGTTAAAAGTGTTTATGCAAATTCAGGCAAGAGCGTACACAAAATAAATCCTGACAATTGTCAGCATTATTTCTGACAAAATAATAACCCATATGGTGATGATTATGCATTCATGGCATCTAACTTAAAGGTTGTTTCCGGCTCTACATACAGTGTAAGACCGAGGCGGACGTGTGCATGACTTTGACTGACAAATACAGAATATCTGCTACTGCAGATACTCTGCTACTGCAGATATTCTGCTGCTGTTTATTATTAGTGCAGCGGCAACGTGGAAGAAGAGAATGGAAAGGCAGGCGGACAGGCAGGTTGACAGGGGTATTTGTCAGTCAGTCAAAGGTCAGACATGACTCATCCACGCTAAACCTGTCTCCTCCTCCATAACTTCTCACAGCTGTCAGGAACCCTGTTCATCCTTCTGGTGAGCACATGGGGTACCCACTGAAAAAATATCAGCCAAATGTAGAAAATCCGGATTTTACATTATTGTCAAACAAGATAAACTTTGCTTCTATTCTGTGGACATTATGACCAGCTTAGGACACTACACTGTAAAACAGGCCAAACAAGATGATTGTTGCCATGTTTGTGTGATAAATTGTTTTATTTTAATGCCATGAAAACAGAAAACCCAGTTTTGTTAATATGGATGAGGAAGCAGTTCACACATGTGAACATGAGTTTCATGCAAAATGATGTTTCATTGCATTGGCTCAAAATGTGGTTCAAACTGGAACCAAGGTTTTCATGACCGAGTGGGTTTTCTTGCTCCTTGTAAAGCGCTGCTGTGTCGCCTTTTAGCTACAGCTAAAAGTGAGCAAATGTCAGTGTACTCACTGGGACTCTAAGCTGGCTCACTTAATGGTGCCAACACCAGCTGAAGGTCCTCACAAGTCACAAAGGGAGCAGATAGAAAACACTCAAAAGTAAACAGAGTTAGACTAAAACTAATATAAAAAAAATGGAAACTCTAAAAATACAAACCTCAAACAGGCAATTCATTTAGCCAGTCTCACCTGCACAACCTACAGTCTGGGTGGTTAAACTTTTTTCCCATCACATCATTTAACTCGACAGGAACATACCAAATCAAGCATAACGCTAACAAAAGATCAATACAGTGTCAAAATAAAGCTCCAAGTGGAAAATACAGAAAACATGTATTGATCGCCCAGGAGAAGGACTGACTTCTCAAACTCCAAACAAAAAGGTCAAACCACAAAAGACGATGTCAAAAGGCTGAGATGTTTGACCGCTTTCGATCCAGGCCGAGTCTGAATGATGGAGCACACTCTATATCTGTATCTCACGATCTGTGTAGGTGATGCCAAAACAGCTTCCTCTGGCTATTCTGAGACGTCCATGCCAGTGATATTAAAAGCGTGCAGGGCTACGTCCAAGTATGAGTCAAGTGTCACGTGTGTGTATTTATACGTGCTTCTGGATGGCTTGCAGTATTCGCCGTGTCCTCAGGGTTTAATGACTCATCACAGGTATCACAACTGCTTTTGCTGAGGCAGAAAGCGTGGCAAAAGACCGACGGTGAGTCAAAATCGGAGTGTGTGTGCTGACGAGTGCGCAGGTATGACGTGTGTGTGTGGCCATTAAGTTAAATGGTAACGTCCAACTTAGCGGCTGCCCGAAGCTCAGCCACAGGTGTAAATCCCTCACAACAGCTTTGCTGACAGATACGGTTGATAATATTAACACTGCTGCTGCTTCAGACTTATGAAGGCTTTAACTAAAAGCAGCAAAACCTACAAGAGACACCAGGAAAGTCCAATTTGCAAAGATTGCGAAACCAGCAAGGAAGTAAGCACAGCTTTTACATGAACACTGAAAAATTAACATAATACTAATAATACCCTCCGAGCTGTGCAGTTCATGACTCCACTGGATGGTGTATAAGCCCAGTACTGCTCAATGTAAAGTGGAGGGCAATTTGCCTCCAATACAATCATGAAATACACTCACACCAAAGCATTTCTATAGAGGGCTGACTATATGTCGCACAAAAACCACATCAGATGATAGCTCTCTCTTTCTTTTTTCATTTTTCTGACCAATGCTGCAGGGAAGCAGCAGTAGAGGTGTGATGCATGTCCCCAGTGTAGGAGCTATAGCCATTTACTCGCATGCCATCAAATGTCACACATCACTAAAACACTTTTTTGCAACACTTTTAAAATCCTAACAATTTACAATTCTGAAACTATATTATTTAAATGTACAAGGCGTCTGTCATCACATCGCAGAAGCTTAGCTGGAATTGACTTTAGAGGATTGATTATGCTCATTTTCCAGCTTTATATCCATTATCTTAGCCTCTTCTAAAGTACTTTTGCATTGATGGCAGTTTAAAAAAGTCATTTGTGTACTCCCTCATCTCATCGTCTGTCTAAAATGGGTTAGTTTAACCCTCCCTCTCCCTTCCCAAGAGCACACTTTGTTTTGATTGGTTAACTTCAGGCAGCGTGACAGAAGATGCAAATCACCTTTCACACAGGTGACAGTAAATAAAGTAAAGTTAGTTGGTGACTGGGAATTCAAACTTTTCAAACCAGTCTGAACTTTTTCAAGTCTGAATCTGATCCAGAATCTGAAAGCAGACAGCAGAGAGAGCAGGGCGTCTCTGTTCAGTAAATATTACACCGATTAACAGCCTAATGTGGAACATAATAGTGGATTTAGTATTTTAATCACAAGCCGTATGTAAAATGTTTTCTATGTATGCCCATATTAATAGGTCTAAATGTGGGAAATGCTTGAAAATGCCGACTGAGGTGGAAAATGTTACAGTAGCATAACAAGTATAATGTTTACAACCGTACAGTATCTCTGTGCACCAGCAATGATTTATATGCTGCAGAACATGAAACACATAAATCTAACAATGTTCAGACTTCAGTCTTGTTTCTGAGCAGCTACAGAAAGAGCTGACATTGGTGCATCACACTGTCAGCACTCTGAACCAAATAATGAGGCGAGTGTTTTCATCTGGCTGCAGTCTTTCACAGAAATGACTGAAACATCATTTTACCTCATGATCTTAAATGTTTCCCATGTGCAGTATCATCACCCAACATTGTACAACTCTACTTACATAACATGGAAAAGCAGAATAAGTCCTCTTTAAAGTTACAAGAAAAACAAGTGAGAACGCCATAAGACAGAGCAACCTCTGTGGACTCAAATAATGATGCGACCATACACTGATAGCCCAAAATCAATAGTATCTAAATTGTATCAGGGAATTATAAAGGGAAGGGTTGCTACCATAAACTATATCAAGGAAAAATGGGAGAAAGAAATACCGTATTTTCCGGACTATAGAGCGCACCTGTCTATAAACCACTATTGAATTTATTCGAACAGTTTCATGTGGTCCACTCTGACCGGGTCTGATGTGACAAGGCTAAATGTATCAGCGGCACGGAGCTTGTAAGCCAACGAGCTTCGTGCCACCGATACATGAGCCACACCGGTGTTTAAGCCACAGGGTTCAAAGCGTTGGAAAAAAGTAGCAGTTTATAGTCTGGAAAATACGGTAAATGAGGAAATAACTAATAAGCGGTAGGAAAACCTGAGTGAAACTGTTCTCTTGTTGTATGTACTGGTGTGAATTTGTTTGGAAAAACCTTGTTTTATGTCACTCCTAAATTAAAAAAATATTTACCTACAGCCAAACACACTTGCTGGGGAAGTTGTGGGGATGGGGATACGAACCCCGACATTTTTTGGAGCTGCTCTAAAATACAAGTATTTTGGGAAAAGATCTGGAAGGTTATTCAGCATGTTCCCCAGCAGAAGACATTCCTGACATTTCAATTACTCCATTTAGGTGATCTATCAGGGGGGTTAACAGGAAATGACAGGTACCTTTGGAAAATATTAATGGTAGCAGCAACAAAAGCAATCACGTGCAAATGGTTACAAATAGACCCTCCTACAGTAGATAACTGGATTGCTATCATCAAAGAGATTCACGAAATGGGAAGTTTAACCTTTCTCCTGAGGTTGAGAAAAGATGTCTACATTGTAAGATGGACAAAATGAATAGAATACATATCACATTAAGACAGTGGTTGTTGATCTCCTCCTAACGTCACTGTTTGTAATTTTAAATCTTAGTTGTTTTATTATTTCCTTCTCTCTTGCTGGATGTAACTTTACTTATTGATCAGATGCAAACTCGGTTGAATGCTGATCCCCTAGACTAAAGCAGATTGTTGATATAAGTGTCTGCTATGTTATTGTGCTGTACTATTCTGTTATTTTGCAAAAACAGCTTCATAAAAACTAAGTTTCAAAATAAGAGCAATCTCTATTGCTGATGAAGATAAGTGAGGACTTGGAAGATCAAAGAATATATCAAAACTTCCCATGAATTTAATCAGAAGGGATAACAGGATCATAATTAATAAGATCTGAAAGATATCCTGGCCTCACTAATCAGCACGGTAAATGCCACAGACAAACACTGAGCTGAGGAGGAAGCAGGCAGCAGAAAATCCTGCAGGTGTGAGAGCAGGTGGGTTCAGGTCTCATGAGACTTCTGGTCCCGAGTCTGTCAAAGGTTTTAATGACGCTGCTCTAATGACACAAGGGTTTTTTTTTCCCCGTCATAAAAAGAGGCTTTACTTTGCTGTCACTTTTTTTATGCATCTTAATTTTTAGCATATTGTTGCTAATGTTTAGTATTTTACCGTTTTGTGATGTGAATATGTGAGAATGTGAAGATCAAAGTGAGCATGCCGTGTTAAAACCCTCCAACAGCCAGTCGCCTGAGGGCCGAGCAGGGCAGACAGCGCAGCATCTGGGAATGTTTCTGGTAATGACGACAAATGTGCATCAGGCGAGTGAGTCAGCCAAAAAAATCTGCTTTGAACGTGGCTTCTGGCAGACTCCAAACAGGTATTGTCCTTCTGTTTCCCCCTGAGGTATTGCCAAGCTGGGGAAACATTTCAGCCATGTCATGGTTGTGTGTTTTATCAGTCGTTAATATTGTGAATAATAGAAAAGCAACATTTTATTGACACATGCATTAAAACATGATAAACATTGCAAAAATTGTAAACACATGATGAACAAACAATCTGTGAATTCAAATAAAATATCCATCATGAAATAAATCCAAAGCAGAATAGTCCAGCAAAAAAATCACTCATCATCCATCCATGTCCAAACTCTGTCTGAGAGAGGACTATGTAAGGAAACAGAAACTACAAATACTTCAATCACTCAGTACACTCAGTGACTACAACATAAACATAAACACTGCCTGTGCAAAAGTAATGAACCATTCCTTTTTATTTGCATAATAAGCACATAAATAGATTGCAAAGAATAACTCTACATGCATTATCAAACTAATATTGAAAAATATTATTGCTGTGTGCCAAAGAGGATCATCAGAAGTCTGCACGGTTGTGACAATTTGCGAGATGTCACCGAGCACAAAAAGCAGAGGGAAGTCAGGTGGCACCAGGCCATTAGAAAGAAGTCACAAGTCTACGACATAACGCTTCGCTTCACCATAATCAATCTAGCTGAACAGCTTTGGGATGAACCTGAAAGCAGCATCTGTGAAAAAAGGAACATCCACTTATAAAGCTTGGGCAGCTGTGCAAAGCTCTGATGTCCGCATGGTTAGCTTTGATACCGAGGTACTGCAGGTCTCTTGTTTTGTTACTGCTACAAGTGTGACAGCTCTTTCAAATACGATCTCCACAGTGTGGAACAGGGAGTTTTGACTTCCTGGTCACAGAGTGGATGTGTTGTATAAATAAAATGTGTACTTCAGAGCTGCAGAGCATCAAACAGAATTGCAGTGCTGTGATGGGTCACGGGTTAGTTTAGCTACTGGGTGACAGTGCATCTTATATGTAATGAGTTAACTGTCCAGAGTTTACACATTACAACTGTCTGTTCTGGACAGTGATCAACCACGTAACAATGCTCCATCTACAGCGTGTTGCAAAAGTATTCACCCTCCTTAGATGTTTTCACGAGTGAGGGAGGCCACCACGACACTTGTAGCTACTCTGAAGGAGTTCAAAGCTTCAGCAGCTGACATGGGAGAAACTCTGCATATAACAACTGTTACCAGGGTTCTTCACCAGTCAATGATTTATGGGAAAGTGGCCAAGAGAACTGGGGAAGAAAGTAAACATTAAATATTGATAAGCCATGTGGGAGACTCCAGGGTGACCTGGAAGAAGGTTCTTTGGTCTGTTGAGACCAAAATGGAGATTTCTGGCCACCAGACTAGAACACTGCACATAATTATAAACATACCATCTCCACCATGAAGCATGGCAGTGGCAGGATCATGCTGTGGGGAAGCAGCAGGCTCTGGAAGGCTTGTCGGGGTAGAGGGATAAATGAAATAAACAAAATCTAATGAAATCCTGGAGGATAACCTGATTCAGTCTGCACAAGGACTGCAAGATTTGTTTTCCAGCAAGACAATGACCCGAAGCATACAGCAAGTTACACAGAAGTGGTTTAAAGACAACAAAATGGACGTTCTGGAGTCTGAAGTCAAAGCCCAGACCTCAATCCAACTGAGAATTTCTGTCTGGACTTGAAAAGGGCTGTTTACACCTGATCCCTGTGCAACCTGACAGAGCTTGAGCAATGATGGCATAAAAGAATGAAGTAAAATTACTGTGTCCAGATCTTCAAGCCTCACTGAGACCTATCTGCACAGACTCAGGGCTGTAATTGCAGCCAAAGGTGCATCTACTAAATACTGACTTGAAGGGGGTGGATACTTATGCAGTCACTTATTTTGCATATTTTTAATGAATTTACATCACTCTGCTGAAATCTGTTTTCACTTTGGCATGAAAACATTATTTTTTCATAACTTCTTTGTCGAAAATAAATAAATAAATTTCATACTGACCATGACTCAATGTATAAAAGCAATAAAAGGGGAAAACATCAGGGGATGAATAATTTCACAAGGCACTGCTCATGAAGCTCCCCTCCCCCCTCACATGTAAGTAAAGTCTTGTTTCTAGTGCAACTCACTGAGTCAAAAAAGCAACTTTGAATTCTGACAAAACATAAAACAAGACGACATACTGACAATGTGAAGACAATACACCCCGGGAAAAGGTACACGACAGTATGTTCGCAAACACATGTATGCACATCACACACACATGCAAGAAAACACAAGCCTCTGATTGCTGGAGAAGAAAGAAACTCCTCTCTGAGAGGGAGATCATCAAACACACCCCTGCTTTGACATCCATACTCAATCTACATTCCCAATGCAGAAGCTTCTTCAAAAGACTGTGAGAACATCTAAAACCTGACAGAAACACAGCTTCATTTAGCACCTCAGAACACAGAAATCGATGAGGGTTGAAAAGTTTATCTGCTGTCATTTATGCTGCTAGCCTTGGCTTTACTCAATGTAAAAAATCCTCTAAGCACAAAGCAATAGGTTATCAACCAAGGACATCTCATTAATGCATTATTTGACTGGCAAAGGATTAGACCAGCTTATCCATTTGTTGTTGTTTTTTTTAATTTTCCTTACTTTTGAGAGTCACTCTGCTTTGGGCAGTGACTGTGTCCACTGCTTTGATAGTCAATGAACTTAGAAGTACAAACACAGTAAACAAGTCATCCCTCTGCCATCTCTGACTGGCTGAAACGTTAGCATGCCGTGTGACATGTTTCTTCATCTGTGAAATGCTATCCCCCTGTGACATCCCCAGCCTTTGTAGCCTGTGTATAATAAGTACCATTTGTTTAAAATACAAAAAAATCTAGTAAATCCAAAATGCAACTGTGTAGGTGAACCTACTTTAAAAAGAAAACGGAAACAAAGGAATTGGGTTTTGAAAGGCTTTGAACTTCACTCCCCAGGTGGGATGGGGAAGAAATATTGGCACCTGCACCATGTGGGATCAGGGTCACAGTGACATCATGTGCCTGCACTCTGACGTCGACAGCGACCTGAGGTGTGGACCTTTAGAGTGCTGCTGCAGGCTTTTTGATGCGACTGTCTTGGGGTCTGTGCGTGCAGGACACTACTCTGGCCAAAGGCAGGGTGGTGTGAGTGAAACAAAGAACACTCTCCCTCTTTTTTGACATGTTATTTACCACAGTACATTTATCTGGTGACTCACTGTCTTCTGTTCTTTTAGCCGACTATAGATCCATGAAAATGTCCCTTCTCAGTTTGTACAACTGTTTTTGTTTTGTTGGAGTTTTTTTTTCCCCATTTGTCTGCTTGAGTTTATCTCCTGCTTGTACAGAGATTGGATGTCATTTACAAAAGATCTTCCAAAGTGTTTTTTGATTTGTTCTTAAGAATTAGGTTCCTGAGAAAAGTCGATGTGATTAAGTGTCTTTAAACTGTGGAAATGTTCACGCCTGTGTTGTTCAAACGAGGAATCCCAATCCTTCGTAGAGTGCCAGTTGTTCCCTAACAAGGGCGTTAGACTGAACATATGGAAGTAACAGAAACTGAAAACAGAAGCTGACACGTTTAAATATGCCTAAATGCTAAAACAAGTGGATGACTGGACTGATAACATACAAAAAACCTGAGTAGTTTGAAGTGAAGTTAAAAGAAAACAATAAACCGGTTGTCACACACATTAGCCTCAGTCATAGATACAACACAAGAAGGATGCATTGGATGCTGTTACTTGTTCGTTTAACCCCATATCCAAAAAAGAGCACACAACTCCAGGGATCTGTCATCAAATCTGGGACCAAAAAAATATATATTGTAAGGCGACAGGCTTGCTCTGAGTTATCTGAGCTGGACCAGAAAATCGAGGCCATTATTTCAGAGGACAGGACTCTCAGGTGAGCCGTCAGTGGAGCATCTGGACACAGAGCTGAGCCCTGTGTCAGCAGTTTCATCTCCTATCTCAGACTGAACTGCTTCATGTTTGATCTCAGATCAGCAATTAATTGCTGTTAAACTTGGACAGCAAATCTGCTGTCTGCTCCCAGGAGTGGGTGAGGACACACTCCTTATGTTATAAAATAAGAGTAGTGTGTATGTATTTTAACGCTTTGCAAAATACTATAAAGTAATAAAAATGTTGTAATATAAATTCCATAATGTGATATAACTGCACAAATACAAAAATGCAAAACCCATATATTTTCTCAAATATGCACGAGTCTCTTGTGCAGAGATTTAAATCTCAAATAAGAAAACACCAGTAAATGCCACAATCTTCATAAAAAGTGGCATTTAAAAACCATTTTAAATGTGACCGTGATAGTAATTCACTACAGGTATTAGCTGGTTACTTACGAGCTGTTTGGCATGCATTCACTGTGCAGCTGACTGTAATCAATAGCTGGAGAGAGGTTAATAGTCAATTAACTTCAGATACGCTGGAAGGAGTGTTAATTCTGCAACATACCCAACACCACTAATGTCTGACATTAATTTCAAAAGAACTGGTGAGCTGCATCAGGTTTTACTATCACTGTTTCATGGACATATAACAGTCATCGCACTGGTGAGAACACGTGTGACAAAGACCCTCCAAACACAGTAAATCATGATTGAAAAAAACCCCACAGAAAATAAAATTCAATTTAAAATTGTGTTTTGCAGCCTTTTAAATTTCTCAGCCAGGAGCCGACTCCATACTGTGGTCATTTTTTTAAACTGTAGGTAATTTCTGCTGAGAACAATTGCTTTCTAATGTTGTTTACTCTCTGATTCTCTGAGCTATAAACACTGAGGTGTTATGAAGGTAATCTGATGCACTCCAACTCTTCTGTGACAGAGGTACCAAAAACTCATTTGAGTGTCAAGTGTTTGTTGTTTTTTTTTTTTTTTTCTTTCGCGTGGGCAGCGAAATATAAGATACATCAAATAAAGACGTGTTGAAAAATGACTAAAGCAGCACACTTCCAACACAGTACCTGTGATGGCTGACTTGCAGCTCTCCAAGAAGTTGATTCTTGAACCACTGGTCGAAGTCCACATTGTCAAACAACTCATAGGCTGCCAGCCCCACTGCATTGTACACTGCAGACACAACAACCACAGTCAGAGAATCAATCTTAGTTCATCACAGTATTCACAATGACACTGAGAACATTTAATTTACACAAAAACCAAAGTACAGTTTCAAGTTATTAGTGAAAGTCAGAAAGAAATGCATTACCGTATTTTCTGGACTATAAGCCGCTACTTTTCTCCGATGCTTTGAACTTAAACACATGTTTCTCATATATCGGCGGCACGAAGCTCGTTAGCTTTTTACAAGCTAGCAAGCTCCGTGCCGCCGATACGTTTAGCCTCGTCACATCAGACCTGGTCAGAGTGGACCACATGAAACTGTTGGAATAAATTCAATAGCGGCTTATAGACAGGTGCGCTCAATAGTCCAGAAAATACGGTAGTTCCATTTTACAAACTTGCCAGGAATTATTTCAAGTTTTCAAATTTGTATGTTTGATGTGGGTACAACTTTTTTTTATCTTCTTTCTCGAATTGGGCTCTACTGTGCAATAAAACCCTCGCTGAGGTGGCAGTTGTCTGAGGGAAGTATATTAAGAGACATAAAAAGTACAATAACACTGAAAGGTGCTCTCCAGAAAACAAAACGTGTGTGATAATGACAAAAATCTAGAGACAAAGAAAAGAAAAATAAATTAAAGGAGACATTAGTAAAAGTCAGTATGAACAAGATAATTTGGAGAAAGAAAGCAGCACAAGGGGAAAAGATGTCGCCTCTTGCTATTTATATTTTATCTTTAAAAGTAATGAATTTTGAGATGGTGAAAAGAAGAGAATGAGATTGGGGAGAAGTGAAGAAAGAGGAGTGAAATGATTAAATGGGAGACGGGGGAAAAAAAACCCGACTTTTTCCATTACTTTAATTTGCTAGTATTATGCAAGGCTGTTGGTGGGCAGGAGTATATTGGAATGTATGTCTGAGTGTGTGTGATTAATGTGTGTGTGTGTGTGAGCGATAAAACAAGAGGGCGAAAAGCAAAGGGAGAGATACAAAACAACTTAGCTGCCTCCTAGCAGAGTCACTGAAAGAGTCATGTGGAGTAGGTAAACACCTTAGGCGTATTTTCCCTCATTCATCATGACAAAAGGTGGATGGATGGGAGGGAGGATGGGCAGGATGGATGGATAGTCTGAAGGTGCTAAAGCAGTGGTCTTAGTTTTTTTTTTTGTTGCTGAGTTACTATTTATAGATGAAAAAAAAATACAGTAAATTACAAACTCTCAATAGCAATCACACAAGTCTCCCTTCTACTCCTCCTTGGAGGGAAAAGTGAACTGAAAAGGTTGATAAGTGCTCTGTAGTGTGTTAATCCTCATTATTCCTAATACTTCATTAGCACTGTATTGATCACATTTTGTGTTGTTAATATAGTGTTACAGCTAGTTTACTCTTTGGGAGACACAGGGTTCGTACAGGTTACTACAAGTCAAATTTAGGACTTTTTAAGACTTTTTAAGACTTTTTAAGACTACGTAGAACAGACCTTAATGCCCATTTCACACCCTGTATCACAGCCATACTGGCAAAAATTAGTACTGTATTTTCCGGACTATAAGCTGCTACTTTTTTCTGACGCTTTGAACCCTGCAGCTTAAACACCAGTGTGATTCATGTAACGGCCCGAAGCTCGTTAGCTTTTTACAAGCTAGCAAGCTCCGTGCCGCTGATACATTTAGCATCGTCACATCAGACCCGGTCAGAGTGGACCACATGAAACTGTTCGAATAAATTCAATAGCGGCTTATAGACAGGTGCGCTCAATAGTCTGGAAAACCGATACATGAGCCACACCGGTGTTTAAGTTCAAAGCGTCAGAAAAAAGTAGCGGCTTATAGTCCGGAAAGTACGGTATATTACATACATTACGGCAGAAATGCAGGAGAAAGGAGTCAAGCCGTGACGTGCAGCATTGCGTACATATTGCCTACATTACAGTAGTGTACGGAAGCTCCACGTGTTGGCTTTCAGAATCACGTTGCTCGTACAAATGGCCGAGGAAGTATGATGATTTGATTGACACGTCACTTTCTGTCAACAGCTAAATGTTCGGGGTAAAAGGCTTAGGACCTACCAAATCAGATTCAAGACTTTAAGGTATTAACTGCAGATTTGCAAATTCAATACTTGTAAGACTTTTTAAGACCCTGCAGGAAACAAACACAGCTCTCACTGCTATATCCTTCTGATTGCCCAAAATGAGACAGTTAAAACCTTTCCAACTGCATTAGTAGTTCAATCAGACCTGATGTACAATATTTCATAAAGGTGACGTTTGAAAAGCTGCTGCACTAAAATGATGGACTGACAGATGTAAACGCCTCGTGGACGTCTGCAGAACATTGCTACTGGAGTGGTTTGTATTTGATTGAGTGCCAGTTAGCAGCACTTTCCGGATATAAAAAGATTCTAAGCAGGTGGTCGTAGCTTTGAAGCAAACGTAGCTGTTAGGCAGCACCGTCAATTACATACAACAAATGTCTTTATAGCACATACCGTAGGATGCACTAATGTGGCTGTTCTGACTCATCGATGCGAGCTCATGCACATAATGTTTGGTTGGTGACTCGGAAAAAACACTGGATCCTTATTTCACAGCAGCATAATAATTAAAGTTTAATTTATAATTGCATTAGCACTATTATAATTATGGACTTATTTATTACTTAAAAAAAAAAAAAGCACCTGCTCTTATCAAGTGCTCCTTTGGCCTCTTGAATCAGCTTTAGCTCTCACAGCCACAGTTTTTTCTGCCACTGCTGCTCTGTCATCCAAACACACTGCTGTTTTATCAACACTGTCAACAGACCACGGAGATCTCCACGGGCTTCAAGCTCTAACAGAGGCCCTCTTAGCGGGCATTGATTTAGTTGTGTATGGTATAAAATTGCTTGTGTGGCAGGTCTGTCCTGCCAAAAAGATATGAAGACCAAAAAGAGACAGAGAGAGGCTGTAAGAGACTGTAAGATTTAACACAGCAAAAACAAGACCATCCTCACCCTGAGAGACTGGGTGAGTACCAAAGCAGTATATAATGATCACAAACATGCAACCAAAACAGGTCATTAACAGGTAGCATTGGGATTTTCATGTGATTATTTCATATTTTGGCCTAAAGGATGTTATGCATCCTGTAGCTCTTTTTATTAAAATGTGTCTCAGTGTCAGAGTGAATATTCCTCAGCTAACACTGCTCTCCTTCATAGTTTGTTTGGGATGATGGGGACATTTTGAAAATCAACACATATGTAACAACCTTCACATTTATAGCACATTTACACTGGTACCTACTCACTTCCTTTGCCTCGGATCGCTCGGGGTCGGCCCCCCTCGGTTGCATTTACATTGCCGAGGATCGTCCTTCCTCCGTGTAGCTGGCCGCCATTCGTGACGTCATCTTTTATGCGATTCTTTCCCTCTGAAGTTTCTCATCGGCGACTAATGACAGAAAGGTCTGCACCTCGTCCTGAGTCCATGGGGCAGGATTTCTAACAGATGCCATTTCTCTTCTTGTTGTTATTTCAAACACGTCCGCACGGTTTGCCAAAGATTTAAAAATGGTGTGTTTGCGGGGACAGATTACGTGCTACGCAGTGATGACGCAACGACGCAGTGACGATTCCGACCAATAAGATTTTAGTACCTGCTCCGACCTGACCAGGTACTTTTTTTGGAACCGCAGGAGAGGAGGTACGAAAAGTTGTACCAGGTACCAAGTTCCAGGTACTTTTTTGCCAGTGTAAAAGCACCAATACCGAAGCGAAGTGAAGTGAGTAGGTACCAGTGTAAATGTGCCATTAGTGTTGATATTCTCATGTGTTAATACACCTAGCATGACAGATGTTAGCAATTACTGAAGCCAGCAGGAGGAGGTGAGCCTCTGACTGACCTGCATCCTTCATTAGCAGCTGAACAGGGTCTTCCACATTGGTCGGGCCTGCAAAGACAAAAAAAAAAAAAAAAACACTTAGCATGTATAGGATAAGAGTTCTCGCATCATTGTTCCTGTACAAACATGGCTCAGTGACAACAGAACATATGTAGAATTTAATGGACCATGCGCCCACATCGTACCACAGTCTAAACTTAAGAGGCCCAGGCTTTACTTTGCCACTCTCCCCTTTTTCTTGTCATTTTACGGGTCTGTTCTCCCCCTCTCTATTAGCCCGTGTTGTGTACTCAGCTTTCAAAATCAATAGATGCCTTCTCTCAGCCACAGAATTATCCAATCTGGCGTTTTCCTTGCTTTAGCAGAACCAATTTCCACTCTGTCACTTGAAAAGTAAAGCAGCTTTGAGAGACAGGAGAGAAGCAGACCCTGTAATTCAACCATGTGAGCAATTGTGCCACTAATTCAGCAACGGGAGCAGAAGCTACATGGCAGTAGCCCCAGGAGACCAGAAGCAAAGTGCTCAATGTATGTGTGTATATGACTGAGTGACTAAAGAGCTGTGAGTGGTGGTGGTAGTAAAGGCAGTCACTGAGGAGGGGGGGGGATTTCATGTTACTGTCAAGACTGCACATTGCATGTTAGAGATACCGTGACAACTTCAAGCAACACGGGCAAAGCTGCGAGTTTTCTGATACATGAAATATGTATCATGTGCTCTCAGGGAACAATGCTACCTTTCGTGATGGTTCGGATATCTGATACATACTGTATGTGCGAGCGTGAACAAATACTAGAGGGAACTCTCCATAGTGCCACAAACCTGCCTCCGAAATGACAATAAGTGGAATCTACTTATTCATGCATGTGGAGCTATATGAAAATATTACTTTTAGGCTACATGTATCCTTGAAAAGTTTTTTCTCTTTAAACTACTCAATTGAGAGCAGACTTTGTGTTTGACAGGTAATAATATGATCTGAGTTGACATTTAACTGACCCTGGAGATTCTGAACCATATCCAGCAGCACCGGTGTCAGGGTCTGGCTGTAGTTGTGGAAGATATCCAGGAATAATACCTCAGTACAGGGCTAGAAGGAAACAGAGCAGAGAAGACAGAGGGACAGTTAGTTGGCAAAACAAAACGTCACAATAATTCATGGGGGTTTTTTCCCTCCAGGATGATAGCTGTTGATATCCTTAGCAGCCCCCTTGTGGTGTCAGGCTTTCAGCAGTGGTAACAGGAGTGTCAGAGGGTGGTAGGAGTGGATCACTACAATAAGTAACATCCGTCCCTAAACAAAAAGAAAAAGTGCACACACACACACACAGTTCCCAGTTCAAGAAAAGTCAATACGACCTTGTCAAGGGATTTCTGTGTGTTTGTGTTCAATAGAAAATATGATCCTCCCATCTTTATTATTTTATTGGTTTTAGGTGTCACAAAAAAATCTATATTAAATAAAAAGTGGACAAAATATAACAAGGGCTGTAGGGAAGTATCAGACTTCATACACCGTGTGGGTAAAAGATATCCTCTCAGATGGCAAAGGTCAGAGGTCACATGGCACTTCATTTAAAAAAATAACTAAATAAAAACTCAGTCCAGCTTCATGAGAATAAGGACACACACAAAACACATATTCCACACAGACAGGTGGCAAATATTGACAGGGGAAGGTCATCAATAATCAACCACTGGAATTGATGACCACAGAAAGCAGAGATGGGCACTGACATTTGATCCATGACAACGAGCCAATACGAAAGTCAGAAAGAGCAAATAATACAGGAAAGACTGTGTAAAGTCAGACACTATCTTAGTCTAAATTAAGATTTACAGCCTATACTGTTATCCTTCTGTGTATGTTTGCAGAGAAACTGAAGTGACTCTTTGCAAACTTCCAGACACTTCTTTATAATAAACTCTAATAAAAATCATCAACTCATTAAAAAAGTATGAGAGAGCAGCAACAGGGACTTATACAATACAGTTTAAAACACTTAGGACACTTTACATTTATAATAAAATGTCTAATTAAGCAGCTGGTGTTTAAATCTTTATGTATTTCAACAAAAAAAACAACGTAACACTGACCTATCAAAGATTAAAAAGAACAATTCTTGAAAAAGCTGTTTTCTACTGAGAATTCTAAAAAGTGAAGCAATTAGCTATTTAATTAGTTCTCATTGACCGTAATCCAACTTTTCATTTGTTGCAGCATGTATTAAATGAATAAGGGAAAAAAAAACTTCTACTACAAGACCCTGAGGTTCAATGAGCGAATGCTCGACTGTACTTCAAAGAAACAGCAAGGCAGAAGTTTGTCATCTGAAATGATGAGAGTGAGTAGAAATGGGGCACAACGCACAAAGCAACAGCTGAAGATAAGCCTCTGCCAAATAACTAGACTCGGAGAAAAGCTGCAAAGCTCCAGGCACCACTAACTGTTTTATGATGCTGTAATGTATACAATCTTCTGAGTGTCACCACATAAAACACTGCTTTGATTTTTTCCTTAAAAATACAGCACACACTAAAAAGTATTTGTGACACCTCAAATTATAGCAGTTAGACTGAAAATAAATCTGTTGTGCTTCTTTTAATTTACATTTTTATAGTTTTAAAGATCGACTTTAAAATCAAGTTTTCTCCTCAACATTCAGTTGCAGACAGAAACTTGTGAGTTTGTTCAGAGATACAGAGTAGATGATGTATTTTTTTATGTAATGTATTCATTTTCCTCTTTTCATAGCAAGCCTGTTTCGCTATCCCCATGCTGAACAGACACAATATAAAAAGTAAATCATTTTTTCTGTCAAGTCGTTTGACTTAGTATCCCTCTGGGCTCGACGGACACACCGCCATGTCCAAGTCACATGACTGATTTATGATGCTGCAGCAGCAAGACACAGCCTCGCCGAGTCTCCGTTTCAACTTGAGACAGAAAAAAATAAAACGCAATTTCAAACTATTTACCAGTTTTTGAATTGTATTAATTGACCAAGTAAAAGCATACTTGTGAAAAATAAACATCATGCTTTTTGCTGAATCTTGTGGTGTTCGGTGCACGTTTGGTCCAGGATGAAATAGTGAAAACAGGTGATCCTGCAGAGTGCTCGAGATCTGAATGTGAAAGTTATATTTGCATTCAAAGTTTTGAAAAGGATTCACTAGACGTTTTGTTTCTTGTCAAAAATCAAACTATTTCCTACTCTGATTTTGTTTTTGTTGCAATGTTAGGTCCAGAGTATTTACACGTTATATCAAAGGTGAGGTTGTGCTGAAAAAGAAACAAAACAAGGCAAGGTGAACAGTAAACTGACCCCCTAGGGTTAAGATGAAGATACAGCATGGACAGATTTCTGTGTGTGTGTGTGCACAACTTGCTTACCCTCAGACTGTACTTCCAAGAGTCTCCCCCTGTTTCTTCAACAGCTGGAGAAAGAATGACAAATAATCATTAAAAAAAGGCTGATGTGGAGGTTACGGCAGAGGTTGCACAGCAGAAAGTGTACATCCTGACAGAGCGCTGCAGGAGCAAATGTATTTTAACTGCATTGTAAGTCGTGTGGTTCCTGTTCATCCTCTGCACTACCACAGTGAGACCCTGTCGTCTCCACCCAGTGTTCTGTCTCAGTGGTCAGTGTCATTACATCAAGTCTGTCAGGACACCCTGAATACTGCTGCTGCCATAGAGCTATAACAGCTTTATAAAACATGTACTAATCCTGCTTTAGATCAATACAGACCACACCTTATCATGTTTTTATGTTATATCATGCATTATGAAAAGAGCCATGACTATAAACACCAACAGATTAACACTATGAATGCATAATGTTGGATAAAATCGAGATTAAAAACATTTGCCTAATGCTACTGATAATCATATCTCAATCATAATTCAAGAAATTATATATACAGCTGATATATACCTCTAAAAAGACATCAACAAATCAAAGCAATAAGTTCTGTTGAAGTCTGCACATAAACCTGTTCTGCTGACTTCTTGAACTGGCTAACCCTCACAGTCCTGGACATCCACAGATCATTCCTGTTAACTGTCAGTCTGCAAGTGCAGATAAGTCTGGAAATTTGGATTCAGTCTCAGTATTTTGGGGGGATGTGCTCTTACCGAAGCTCTCGGGGTCCTCTTCCCACATTGCCAGCTCTTCCTCTGTGAGGAGGAAGTAGTGTGAAACGAGACGGCGTCCAATCTCTGTCAGTGTGGGGTGTGTGAAGAAAGCTGTCTTGATCTTGTGAGCCTCCAGACTCTCTGGTTTACTGTCTGAAGGAGGGCGAAGGGAGTGACAATGAAAGAAAAAGGAAAAGGACCAAACACAGTTAGTTATTTAAAGTGCAGATGCTTAATGCAGTCCAGACACTGTGTTACACTGAGTCACATCAGTACTATCGTAGTTTGTTTTCTTCGTAGCTGTAAATGTATGCTATGGTTTACTCTTTAGCTACACACCCTTGCTCCTCAAGACACTTTTTTACCTTCCTGTTTGTAGGAAAGCAAACCTGGAGTCAGACTTAACCCTGTGACACCGCAGGACAACTAAACAATGAAATAAAACCACAAATGCAGCTTGTTGTAATGACTGTTCAGGAGAAAGCTCTTGAGCGAGGCACACCAAAGACCACACTAGCTGACAGAACAAAGACCGAGCGCTGTGCTCCATCTCTAATAAAACACCGGAGGCCTCCGAGCTTGAAATAAACAAGAGCCGCGGTGACGTAAAATGACACTTATGGTATTACAGCGCTGTGCTTTTCAAAACACTGGTGGGGATCAGCTTTGAAGAGCTACTGGCATTCTCCGTCAGCCTCTAAATCACACACCCAGAATTTCAATCTGATTGTCTAGCTTTCATTTTAATCCTCCTACTCCTCACCCACGTCTGCAATTTTAATCACTCATCTACTATTTACTGTTCTCGTGTCATTATTTCATTGTGCACACTATAGGCTCCACTTAAACTTTTCATATCTTACCATCGATGTTCTTGGCAGGTTTGTAGGCATCGTTCTTCACAATCATCTTAATGAGGTTCATGCACTGAACAATGAAGCGTTCGAAGGTCACTCCCTCTCCTGCAGGTGTGAACACGTAGCTGACGGCAAATTCCAGGGAACGTTGGATTAGAGGGATAAATGCACATGGATGGTGCTCCAGGAAATCTAACAACTATGTTGTAAAGGGGAAAAAAATAAAACAAATGATCAGCAAACTCATACAAGTCATTTCTTAATAAGGAAACAGATGCTTGTCATGTGTTAATATACAAGTTAACTCACAACTTTAGTGTACAGTATGATCGTCTTTTCCAGCTTTTCTCTGCATGTGCTATCTGAACCAACCTGGCGACCTGAAACACAAAACAACAACAACACAGCCTTAACGGTAGGAGAATATTTAATACACCTTCAGGGAATTATCATTTAATACACAGATTAATCTATTTATACAGATTGTTCTCAACGCTCATATAACTATCACGTATCAATAACGATAAATGTAATCCTGAGAGACAAAGTTACAAAGCTCACAGACGATTAGAGTAACCAACTTTTATATTTAAGCCTAAATCAAGTGGATTTAATTTAATTAAAGGGATAAGAACATAGAGGGAAATATACTTATTGACTCTCTTTTAGCTGTTTTGGACAGAAGTGCCTTGATAATTTACTTAGAATAATTCAAAACTCATCTTTGGTTGCACACAAACAATGATGACTGTCCCTGCTACTATGTGGTAACCACTGGAACTGGGACTGATTGTTGGAAGTCTTCAAATCCTCCTTCATTTCAACTGTGGGTCACTGACACGTTAAAATTAATTCAAATGGAAAAACTTCACATTGGTTCAACGAACACTTTTCCCAGTTTGTGAAATCCATTTCTTACTTATTTCGAAAAGGCCAAAGTCGGTTCAATGTGCAACAACTTTGTCTGCTGCCTGTCCTCTGTACTGTGTATTTGTTTGTAGATGACTGCTGATAATTTGTGCATCTGAGCCCTGTTTTTTTGTGTGTAAAGATGATAAACTAAAATAAAATACAGTTTCATGTGGTCCACTCTGACCGGGTCTGATGTGACGAGGCTAAATGTATCAGCGGCACGGAGCTTGCTAACTTGCTAACTAAAGCGTCGGAAAAAAGTAGCGGCTTATAGTCCGGAAAATACGGTAATTCAAAACTAATCCTGACAAGACCATTTCAGTATGACACGGACATTAGACTGGAAATCATCTTCGACAGGTGTATGATTTTGTCTATTAACTGATGATGGACTGTGTGTTAAAAGGTTGGAAAAAAACTAAATGATATGAACGAACCGTAAGTTACTTATTTAGGAAACCTCACTGAGATCACCAATGTAAAAACATGTTACATACACACTGGATAAAACATACAAATCATTCACCACACGCTAACTATACCGAGTCAAAATTATTATGAAAATAATAATATTCCAACTTGTATATCAGAATAAAAATCCAATTTAAATGTTAATGTTTGAATAAGATGTTGAACATGAGCTTTGTATGGCAATCTGGTGTCTAGCCGGATTGTATTTACAATGCTCAGCTCGATCTCCCTTTAGACTATGGACAGGATAGGGAATATCATCGGTGCCCGCTATTGTGAAATATTCTTTTTGGAGTTCAGTAGAAGAAGAAGAACAACAACAACAGGGGTGTCTGCAAGGTCATCAAAAGGTCATCAATCATCTTGGGACATGATTGGTAAGCACTGGCAGCAATAGCGAGCAGAGATCTGAAGAAGCTGTGAGAAGAAATCTAAAAATCCAAAGAGGATTAATAAACAAGAGGTAGTGGAAAACATCATCAAAAGTCTGCTCCACAAAGAGTGCTGCTTTTTATCAGCTACCAGTGTCTTTCATAAGAGTGGTTGCAGCAGATTAAATAAGAACCACACGAGAGAAAAAAAAGGGAGTTTCGGAAATGTAAAGTTATTAATTCATCTTGATTTACTAGAAGGATTTTTCCTTTCTTTAAGGTCAAACACCTACTTCACCTTCCTGCCTTGTGCTAGTCCCCTGGGCCCATTACAAGCATTGGTGCACATAATAAAGTACAGTAATAAAAGAAGAAGAAAAAAAAAAAGACTCAGTTCCTATGATCTAAATTTTGGCTGTGTAAAACCACTCTTGATGTTAAAGCTAATAAAGATGTCCCATGTAGTTTACTCTCCCGTCAACCTCACTGATGAAATCTGCAAATACAATAACAATCTCTGGCATTGCTCCAATTGTTTGTGCACAGGCAGGGCCATTGTTTTCTCTCACTTCAGACGCACATCAAGAAATATTTAATTCAAAGTGACATTACATTCATTGAAAAGGTTAGCTGGTTCAACAACTTGTCTTCTTCAGACTTTGTGCAGATCAGGGATTATGCAGATTAAAACACTGTATTGACGTTGTGTCCAAGCCATTGTTTCTTTGTTTGCAGGTGTGTGTGTGACAACTGGCAGAATTAGCAGATGTTTTTGCAAAGTCATCAAAGTCGCTGAGGTCGCACTTCTCGACCGACAAAATCTGTTAATGTGGACGTAGGAATACACAAAGACGAAACAAAAGGTGGTTCGTTACTTCTGACAGGTATGTAGCTTAGCAAAAAAAAAAAAAAAGTTTTCAAAGATGCAGTGACAGACAGGTGTCCTCAGCTGGAGGACAAACATCAAACAGAAAAAGCCAGACATCTGAATAGACCACAAAGACCGTCCCAAAAACACCAGTTTATATAGCTGACCTTATCAGGCTGTGCAGAGCTGATATTTCTCACCAGCCCGACTGTGAGCTGCGTTGCCGCTTCCACTATCTGCCAGGCCCAAATACCAACAGGACCCTGATCCTGTCTGCATTGCCATCAGCAGAGTGAATATTGGAAGTGATGGTTGGGGCTGATATCTCATAATATTTTAGAGAACATCGGCTGCAATGGCAGCTCGTGGAGTTGTGCCCAAGATTTATCTGAGGCTCTCTGGCTGCTGCTCTGACAAACTTGTATGAGGAAAGAAAAAAGGGGGGAGCATTGATGTTGAGATCAGACGGTAATAGTGAGCTCACATAGCTGCCGCTGAACCAGGCAGGTGTTCCCACCGCAGGAACGTTTCCAGAGGAGGGAGAACCTTGTTAAGAACTCAGAACATTTACCGTATTTTCCGGACTATTGAGCACACCTGTCTATGAGCCGCTATTGAATTTATTTGAACAGTTTCATGTGGTCCACTCTGACCGGGTCTGATGTGACGACGCTAAATGTATCAGCGGCACGGAGCTTGCTAGCTTGGAAAACGCCAACGAGCTTCGTGCAGCCGATACATGAGAAACACCGGTGTTTAAGTTCAAAGCGTCGGAAAAAAGTAGTGGCTTATAGTCGGGAAAATACGGTAATACATTCTGGGCCAAAGTAGAAGAGGCTGTAAAACGCCACAGCTGCATCTGAGCCGGAGGGAAGAAAGGAGGAAGCAGTGGGTACAAATGAAAACAGGGAATTGTTTTTGAGTAACTTTCATAACTTTGTCACATCCTGATGGATTGTGTTGAGAATCTACACACACGCAGGATGATGATGTCTACAATCTAAGACAGTTTTGTAGAGATCAGACATGGATTATGCCTTGGTGGACATTTTTGCTCTCTGAGTTTCATTGTATTTCAAACCTGTTTTAACCATGTGTTGATTCCACTACTATTTCCCTGTGTAACCAAAGCTTGATCGTCTACATATCTGCAGAATAATTAGGAACAAAAAAATCCTAAACGCTGATTTCTGACTTATTATTATTTTTAAAGGAAAGTGTGTACTGCAACAGAGGGAACAAATAAAGTAGTGCTGTCAAACGATTACATTTTTAATCAGATTAATTACAAGGTTTATGTGGTTAAATTTTGATTAATCACAATTAAATATAATTATTTTTTATTTTAAATTAATTGCATTTCATTTTGCATGAGGGTGGTTTGTGGCAAGCTGGGTAAAGCATCAGCCGAAGTGCTAGCAGTATGTGCTAATGTGTGCTTAATGTTTTAAGCTGAAAGGGCTTCAGTGAAAAGAAAACTTCTTCCTGCAGAGCTTCAGTCAACTATTCTGTCTTGATTTTTTTGTACTCAAACTTCACATGGAGAGGACCAACTTGCTGTTTAGCATCTTCCATTTTTATTGGTTGGTTCTGCTTCCTGTCACCACAGGATTAACTGCCTATTGGTGTGTGACGGCAACTCCACTTGGACAAACTTTACAAAATGCAGAGACGTTCAGAGTCATTCTGTGCTGCAGATGGATTAATTGCAATAAAATAATTAATCAGATTAATCATGATGATGGATTAATCTGTGTTAATGCATTGATGTTGACAGCCTGGAAATAAAAACAAAACAACTAACCTATCTATCTATCTATCTATCTATCTATCTATCTATCTATCTATCTATCTATCTGACATTTGGGTTGAATGTGAATCCTCAAACAAGTGCTAGAATATTTTCAGCCTTTAAACAACAGCTGAGGGAAGAAAACACAAAATACTAATTTCCTCTTGGGAAGACCCCAAAGAAATGACCAGAAGAAAAAGGGAATTTCACAGTACACAGGAGATGACAGTGGATATCAAGGGAAAGAGGAGGAGATGAATGTTAAAAAAAAAAACCAGGAAAGCAAGAAGATGGAGAGGCGATGAATGCTCAGATTAATTTGTTCTCGGCCTCTCTCTACCTGGTTGCACACACCTTCTCTCTGCTCCACCAGTCACTGTTCACAGCTATAAATCTTGGAGTGACATTTTGGCCGGCGAGTCCCACGTAAACACGGCCGGCGAAATGTCAGTGCGGAAAGCAGACAAGCCTGACTTAGGAAGAGGGAGAGTAGAGGCAGTAATGTCACCACACTTAAACACACCCGCCATCAGTCTTCATGACATTTAAGAGATATATCCCTCGATCCCCTCTGGCCACGGCACACAAAGAAAAAGTTTGGAGAGGAAGGCCTGATGAGTCAGGGAGTTTAATGGGTTGATCAGATCGCAAACTAAAGGCTAGTGCCCTCACTTATCTGCAATTTTTCTTGTTGTACCAGTCAGCAACCTTACAACTCAACAGATACACATTAAAAAATAAATATATAAATCTAGAAGGTAAAGCCATGACGTGCTTTTATTGTTATTTTTACAACCAATTTCTTTTTTTTACAACCTTCTCCCTAATCCAGACAGGTCATTTAAGAGCACATTTCACCCACAGCCTTCATGATTAAGCCTGATTGTGCTGTAAAGCAGGTCAGTCACATCCCCTCTCTCAGAAAACAACTTGTCAGAAAAGTACGGGAGAAGTTGCCCGGAAATCACACGCGTCAAAACCTCAGATGAAAATCACTTGAAATTCTCTCATCCACCTTCTTCTCGTCTGATCTTCTTTCTTTAACCTCCCTCGCCGCTGCATGGGGGTTGTATTGATTTCTAAATGAATAATTGAGAAAGACGGCTTAACTGCCCTTTTCAAATCTCCATGGCCTCCTCTCTGATTCACCTCGCCCCCTCCTTCCTCTTCTTCATCCATCCCCTTATTGTGCCATCACCTCCCCTCTCCTCTCCTGACCTTCCCATCTCCTCCTGTTCCCTCCCTCCTCTCCTCTCATGTGCTGCTGATGTGGATCCTATTCTGTGACGGGTTGTTCAGGAGGGAATGGGCTGCTCGCTTGGCTGGCCAGCCGGCCTCTGCGTATCATCCGTCAGCAAGACACGCTGTTGTTTTAGAGTTCTGCTGGGAGCTGTCTCCTTGTCTCTGTCTCTTTCTCGGTTGCTTCGCTCTCCTCACACATGCAGACTCCTTCCTTGTTTCTCTCTGCCTCCATCTTTATGCCTCCCTCTCACTCTGCTGCCTCCCCTCCTCCTCCTCCTTGACTTATTTCCACTGTACAGCTTAACTCAAACGCACAGGTGATCAGCATTTTAAAATCGACCTGAAGCTCTTTGCTCCGAGGGAATCAATGGCTGTGTTAGACTGAGACTGAATAATCCTAATATGTTAATTCAACAGGCTTGGGGAAGGTGTCGGCTTTGTTTTAGCACAAACACGGTTTCACTCAATCAGCATTGTTTTTATTCTTTTCAGGGTGATGTTGTGTTATCTGTTCGTTAAATGAACACAGGCCTAAATCACAGTCAGTTGAACAATTAATGACTAAGTTAGATAGAATAAATAAATGAACTAATTAATAAATATCATCAAGCATATAGCAGTAGATCCTGAATAACTCCAGGATTGTGCAGTGTACACTTTAAAAATGTTGTGTTGTTTAACCCAGAGCAAGGTAAATGTCAGGCTAACTACATGCTGGGTTAATTTAAGCCAAAAACATGGGCTGTGTTTTGGGTGAAAACAACACTATACTGAGTAAAAACTATAAAATGTTTGGCAAAAATCTTAAAATACTGAGTAAAAACAACAAAATGCAGGAAAATATTGAGTAAAAAACACAAAGTGTTGGGTATGAACAATCAGATGTTGGGTAAAAACACCAAAATACTGGAAAATGTCAAGTAAAATCCACATAATGTTGCATAAAAGCAGCCCATCTATCTAGGTTACATTAACCCAGGATATAGTTAGTCCAATATTAACTCAGGCCTTGGTTAAAACAACCCAGTGCTTTTTAATGTGTAGGCTAAGGAGATTACGTCACACATGAAAATACTACAAGAACAGAGGAAGCATGTTGTTTGTTTTATTGTGTCGTTTGTTTTATTATTGTGGAGGCATGTGTGCAGAGTTCAAAACAAATTTCCCTATGGGGACAATAAAGTATATTGTATCGTATTGTATCGGTACTGTTTCGTATTGTAAGATTACACAACAAATCAACACATTTAAACAACAAAACTCATTCAGCTACTAAACAAATGTCACTGAACAGCAGCAGGTGAAGCTACATGTAGCATTTTTTAAACGATCAACAAGCAGCACCTCCTCTCTGATATTCACGCTAGCAGGTATGACGCTAGCTAGCTAATTTCCTTTTAATTTTCAGCTGTTTTATTAGTTTGCGAGCACGGTGCAGTCATTACGTATGTGCTAATGGGGTGTCAGGTTTATATCTTTCCAATGATGTCATTTTTCCAAGCCTGGAAATTACGCAGACGTAAGAATAGTCATTACCCAGAGACACAGGGATACAAACAAATATACTTATCATGCAACATTTTTCCACGACTGGTGTATAAAACAGCTGGATGAGATGTAAAACTCTGCTTAACAACTTTTATTTTGAAAACTCAAAAGAAGACAGAAATTCCTGGTTGCCTCATTATTGGCTGTTGCATGTGTGATGTGTACATGTACTGCGGCTCAGATGAACCCGCCGAGGATGCACAGGGCCGACTCTGGTTCAAGAATGGGGAGACATGGGGAAATAAACCTGACTTGTCTTTCTACACTGGTTTTCCCACTGGTTTTTTATGATTTGAGTTCTGTCTCTGAAATGTATGACTAGCGCTGAACCAGCCGGCGAGATAATAAATGACAGCTGCTTGTATTTCTCCAAAGAAAATGGGATCCCTGTCCAACATTCATAAACCTTCACCGCTCTTTTCTTCTTTTTTAGATTCCATGTTTGCTTGATGTACAGCAGATCTTTGCAGACACTTCCCATCCTTCTTCTCCATACATAGATTTATGAATCCCGTGTATGAACTCGCATTATTCTCAGCTGGGCTTCCTCGCCTGCAGCCATGTTGTCTGTGAGAGTAAAAGCTTGTCTCTTCCTGCCGCTCGGCTGCTCACACACACCTTGTACCGGCAGGTGTATAAGTAGGGACCCGGTGGATGTCTTCCCCCGGCCTCTCTGACCGACGTGCCATGTGGCCTCGGCCCACTTCTCGCTTTTAACGTTCCCGGTGTTGTTATGCGTCGGACTGCTGATGTTTTCAGACACTTCCTCATGTAACACCGGCACCAACCTGTCACCCCTCGCTGCTGCTCCCACGGCGTCTAGCACCAAGCTCTGCTGCATCCCCTGCACTCTCTCGCCCTTTCTCGCTGTCTGCGAGCTGTTATTGAAATATTTAGCACCCACTCCAGCTCACAAGCATGAACTGCCTCCCTTCTGCCTGGCAAGAAATATATTAGCTTGGCAGTATAACTTGGAGCAGTTGCCGCGTGGAGGTGCTTCAAATCGGATTTGACTGTTAAGGATCTTTGGGTTTTCAGCTAAAAGTCGGCTGCTCTCCACGGAGTACCGGGAGCATGCTGAAGCTGAATGCTGATGTCATTATTCTGTCCACTGGAAAGAAGATTGCAGAGATAAGTGTCATTACCAGACAGCTGGTGATCAAAGTCGAACCATTTCCATTTCGTTTAAATCTCTTAGCGGCTGGTGATGGCAGTTTCAAATGGTAGTTTCCCCCCAACCCACGGTTTCAGATCGATTCTCATCTCAGCTTGAGTGTTTCGCTGGCTTCAGTGTAGATTTTTAAGAGTCACAAGGAAACAACATTTTCAGCGGCGCGGCTCGATGTTGCAGTGAGGAATTGTTCGTAAAGGCATAACAGCGGGGTTGGACCATAACAAACATGCGAGGAGATAGTCACTGAACCTCATTGCATATTCAGTGTAGCTGATGAAAGAATACATGCATATCCTTGAGCTGTCACAAATTCTTCAGACTGAATTCATTTCAGGCCTCGAAGATGCATCAGCAGTGTCCCAGGGAAAGGAGCCTGGATTAGGGGGCGTCTGATGATGAATGCTGTGTCACTTTAAAAAGCTGAAGGTGGAGCCTGCGTGATAGAAAGAGACTGTCGGAGATGGCAGTGATGGAAATGAACATTATGGACATTTCCAGGAAGTAAATACAACTGGATTTGATGCACTAATACAGGAAGATAAACAAACAGTGTATTATGACTTATTGTGTTAAATAATGCAGTGGTTGTGTTGACTGTGTGTAGAATGGAGAAAGCTCACATGACATCACCCGCCATTATTTTGAAGCCAGGAGTTTGGCATTTGAACGTCGCCATGTTGGTTGCTTGGAGCCAGAAGTGACCATATTTGGAGGCGAGGAGGCGGGGCTAACCCTTGAACCCTTGAGCCCAGTGTGTATGAGACACTGATCTCATTGGAGACTGAGAGGATGACAGGTGTTGAGTCTTTCAACATATTTGAGCAAGTGAATCCGTGACCATCTTTAAAACAGGGCCTACAGATACAGCTGATATAATCAAACAAATGACATGTAAAATTGACATTTGAACACATTTAAAAACAAATCGGTCACATGGAAAAAGTTAATTCACTCTTCCATTCATCACATCTTCACATCCATAAAATTATAATCGGTGGTGTCAGATTCAGCGCCACTTATTTAAAACCTTTTGACTCCAGGATGTGAAGAGGGTGTAGATGCCCGTTGGATTCAAAACAATCTCCAGATCTTTTCTCCTGTCAGGACGAAATCATCTGAAACTGGTGTAGATTTCTAACAGCAAACAGTTTGTACTGGCCAAGGTGAATTCAACCTAAGATGCAAAACTCCAACAACCCTGAAACGTCTTCACAGGACAATTAGAAAAAGACAAATTTGACCTGCACTGGGAAAAAATCCAATAAGAACAACAGAGCAAAGCTTGTAACATGTGTTTAGTTGTGTTTTACATGTGGTTTGTGATACTTGTTTTCACTTTAAGTTGTATTTTTAGAGGGTGTACCCAAACTGTTGACTGGTAGTGTGCATACAGTAAAATGATCTACTCAGTGCTCTGATCTGAATGATTTAAAAATACCAGTACATGCAAGGAAATACTTCAACAGGGGAATGAACTATCTGTGCATCAAAGTATTAACATTTAAATGTATTTGTACTTATTTTTAGCAGAGCAGTGTTTTCTCCATGAGTTGTATGTATACTCTGCTGCAGACGAAGAAGAAGACGATGTAAGTTTCACTGAGTCTTCAGAGGAGTTTGGTTGTTTTATGAGGCGCCTTTGGACACATCGAGGCACATAGTGAGACACAACCCAAGCCCAGTCTGTAATTGGTATGCATGAGTGTGCGTATTTATAAAAGTGCTGCCAATTGTTGTATAAAGAAAGACCAAATGTGTGAGTTTTAGCTTGAAGGTTTGTGACTGCAGTAAAGAACCAAGTATTACACCAGTAGAAGTCAGGTATCGCTTTAATGAACTTCTCCAAAGAACAAATCCTTCAAACATCGACAAGAATCAAAAATCAGCCATCTGTGTGTTCACAAGCTAACTGGCACTAGTGGCCAGATGGCCACTTGATGCTTTCTTGGATTGACACTTGACTTGGCTGTGAGCTTCATGGCTTGATGGCTGCTAGCTTCACTGATAAAGTCTTTATTGTTTCCAAAAGCAAAGTGGCTTTTCAAAATCTGGACATCAAGCAGAGCACAATGTCTGTGCAAGAGTCTAATTATGTTGTAACACTGCAAACTTTTTCATGTTGTCTGAAGTACGCTCTCTTAAGTTCCAGCACAACACTCAACTCAATTTGTTTTGGCTGCTGAACACATAAAACATTAATTTTCATTTTGTCTCTTTTGAAATAGCATTTGTCAAGTGTTTTTTTTAAATCTGTGTGTTATTTACAATATATTCACAAGAATTATTAAAATAAACCTTGTTATTCTTTGTTTGTGCTTTTAAAATCCAATTTTTATTGTTATCCATTTGATTATATTTTTTTTATTTCATGCATTCAGTGTAGATACTACTTCAGTTTAAAGTTCAACTGCAAAACAATTTTCATGTGACATTCTTCATATCTCAGAGCTGCAGGCAGCACAGATTGAAGAGCAGGTGAAATCAGTCAGTAGGTATTTTACTATTGGATGGCATGTTTGTAATGAGCACATACTGTTTATTAAATTCAAAACTTCATATGCAGCTATGACAGAGAAGAGACAAAGAGAGATGAGGCAACAGGAGACATCAAAAGGAAGTGAAGCATGGAGATAGCAACACATGATGCAAGCAGCACGCCTCAATCTATCAGTGTAGTTCACTGCAGACACTTTCCTTAAACTGCATGATTCAGGAAACAATACGATTTGTTCATATTTTTATTTTAAATCGTTCATGAGAGGATGCAAAACATTCCTAACGTCAAGGTTCTTTAAATGAATTTACTGTTAAAATTCACACCACCTCCAACTGAACTCCAGTCAGTCCAGAACGCCCCCTCACTCCTCCCTTCTTATCCAAATATGGTCACTACTTCCTCCAACATGGTGACGTTCAAATGGTGAGTCCACACACCCACAAGTTTTGCTCATTCTTTGGTACCAGTCCATCCATCTATACCAGTGGTCCCCAACGTGGGGCAGTTGTTACCGGGCTGCACAGAAAGAATAAATAAAAATATAACCTCTGTTGCATTGATTATTAGGGTCTGAAAGACATTTTATTTTGAAAGGAACTTAAGTTTTGCCATTACCTCTTGACACGTCAGTACGCTTGTCTCGGTCACGTGATAAAACGTATCTCCTATCACGTATAACGTCAGATACGTTAGCCAAAAAATACGTCCGCAAACTAGCGAAAATGAATAAAATACAAACGTCTTTGGAGAGCTTCTTTGCAAAGGGTAAGAGGACAACTTTTTATGCCGGTCGTGTTATATTATTTTCGCTGTATTTATCTGCCACACCTTGAAGGTCGGTCCGTGAAAATAATGCCGACATTAAACCGGTCCGTGGTGCCAAAAAAGGTTGGAGACCGCTGATCTGTACCACAGACTGTACCAAAATACTCCAAAACTGAAAATGAAATGTTTGAGTCTTTCAGAAATCACTCACACAGTCCACTTGATGGTAGTACACTGTGTTTTTGTCAAAATCACAAAATCCCAGTAGGGGGCCATGGACGCCTGCTGGAGACGTCCTTTTTGAAAAAAAAAAAAAAAAAAAAAAGGTTGTGAATATGAACTTTATTTATTTTTTAAAGAAAAGCCTTAATTTCCTAAACCAGCAGGGCTCCTCCTTTGTTGTGCAAATATCACTCAAACAAGACAAAAAGTGATTTTGTTCTGGAGTATTTTTGTGGATTAATACACATTTGTTGTGCTAGTGACTGGTTGTGACAGTGGGGCGGTGTATGTGGGATTGATTCAAGAAAAAAAAACAACAGCTTCCAAGTTCATCGTAATAAAGATATATGTCGCCCGGTGCAACTGTGTGACTCACTGATGTGTTTTTAATAGTTTTCATGGTGGAGGCCTTGAAAACTAATTCATTCATTCATGTTTCAACAGATTTGTTGACAGTAAGGAAAAGAATATAACATCATATTCATCCTTCAATTCAATTTAGACAGAATCATTTTTTTCCTTTATGATAAATGACCATATTTGCATTTTTTTATATTCACAAGAAATATCCTTCAAACCTTAAGGATCATATATATTATTAGTTAATACAGCTGTGTTGTTATAGGATGTCAATCATGACGTAATTTTGTATAATATCCTGTGACTTAAATGTATTCACTGTTGACAAATCAGCCTTTTTCTGCTCTCCATGTGCAGATGTTGCAGTAAGCGAGGAAAGATGTTGGCGTTTCAGGGATGCTAATTAATCAAGCAGCATGTGTGTCAGTGAGCCAGAGTTAAAAGCTGAAAATGATCATCAGAGTGTTTATCTGCTATTAATCTGAGTCATTTCCTCCCAACATCAGCGGGGTGGCGTTCGGCGTTTCGCGTCATAGTGGAACAAATATAATACCGTTTCTTCCTGCTGTGGGCGAATTCAGCCGCACGAGCGCTTCCCGTCCGCCTCGCACCGCTCACCTACACATGCACGTAAACCTGAGTGCTGTGTGTCTTTTTGCTTTCTCACTTAATCTCTCATGTACTTGCTTAGTCAGGAAACACACACACACACACACACACACACACACATGCAAACAAGCAGCAGTGTAAGCCTGGACTAATTAGGCAGCATGTCCCAATGGGCCTCATCTGTCTAGTGGGACAGTAGATGAGATCTGTTGGCACTGTGTGGTTCCTTTGATCAACGCCTGTCAAACACTCAGCAGTGCTTCCTTAAGTTGGAGAGCCTCTGGGGAACACACACACACACACACACACACACACACACACGCACACACAGTTTCTCTATCTAATGACAGATCTCTGCTTTTATATCTTAGATGCTACAAGCAGAAGGACTGTAACTCCATATCGTGCAGCTGTATGCATAACTTTGCAAACATTTAGTTACATTTTCGAAATAAGAAGAATGAATTATTACATATTTTTCCGATATGTTTAGTCTGTGCATTGTCTCTGATGCCAGTTGCTTTAAGATCAAGTGCTTCACTGTGAAAATCAAGTCTGAGACCACACAGAAGATCTCTCATATTTTCATGTAAACCAGGAAGAAGGATCAAAGAATCAGTTAAAACCACAAACATGTTCAACAAAGCAGAAATAACACTCTGTGCTGATTCTAGGTCAGCAAACAAAATGAAGCAAATGGGCTTTTCCTGCTGCGGAGTCGGACATCCGCGTTAAGTCGACTCCACCCTCATCACCCAGCAGCAGCAGCAGCAGCTCTCCATTATTCAGAGACATGCTCCACCCTCTGCTTTGCGTCTTTGTGGAGGAGGATTCATGACACAGTAGGAGAGAAATGTCACAGTATAGTGTATAACATTTTTATCCACATCCTCATCTGATATTTGCTTATGATGATTAAGGAACAGACTAATGACAACTACATCGGAGACCAAACTTTTGTTCATATTATGTTTTAAGTTCATAAAATACAAAAGTTCTGATACTTTAGATATAAAGCTCATTTTCATTGTTTCTGCCCCTGAGGTTGCATTTGCTCCTCTTCAGTTCAAAAATAAAAAGAGTGGCCTGAACTTTAGCAAACTGCAGCTGCATTCATGGGCGCGACGTATAAACTAGAGTCATTATTCATCGGAAATGCTTTCACTTTCCCTGTAGCCACACATTAAAGAGCTGCGTTGTGATGTGGGTGCGGGCTGATAAGCTCTGTGTGAAGACAATTGTTGAAGCTAATTTGCTGGAAAACATATGGGAACAACTAGATGTTCCCGCAGTTAAAAATTCAACCACCTCAGTTTGACTGAGGGAAATACTTATGGTGTGAAGTGATGGTTAAAGCCCCAAATGATTTCCAACTGTGAGTCAGACAGAGATGTTATCTTCAGTCAACATCCTCGAGTGTGAAGTTTAGTAGACACAACTTTGGAAATTTATTTGTTGAATAATTTTTGTACTTTAATTCTTGATTGTCTGTTATGGTTCTTTGGTTTTGGTTCAGTTTTAGTTTCTTGGTTTTCCTTGTTCCCTTGTATGTTACTGTCTGTGTGTTCCTCAGTGTGTACTGTATTTTCTGGACTATTGAGCGCACCTGTCTATAAGCTATTGAATTTATTTGAACAGTTTCATGTGGTCCACTCTAACCAGGTCTGATGTGACAACGCTAAATGTATCGGCGGCACAGAGCTTGCTAGCTTGTAAAAAGCTAACGAGCTTCGTGCCGCCGATACACGAGCCACACCGGTGTTTAAGTTCAAAGCGTCGGAAAAAAGTAGCAGCTTATAGTCCGGAAAATACGGTACTTTGTTACTTCCTGTTTATTTGACTATCTGCTCCCCTCTGTATCTGGTGGTGATTTTATTCTCTTCCTTCTGTTTCCTCAGTTTGTGATTGCCTGCCCCTCCTTGATTTCCTTCACCTGTCAGTGGTTAATTAATCAGCTGCATATAGAGCTTTGGAGCGTGACGTCACGCAACAAAGACTTATGGGACGAAGCGCCATTTTACTGGGCCAGGCGCTCGTAAACAACAGTGGAGTAGATTGGGGGGCGCTTCATAAAACAACTAAAAACACCAGCAATGGTTCGAACCTGTTGTGTCGTTGGTTGTAATGTTAGGTCGCACGATTGCCAGGGTAACAAGCAACATCATTGGGTATCGTTTTATGGTTTTCCAACCTGGAGGCAACATCAGGGAGCCCAAATGTCAGAACTGACAAAACGAAGACGGCTAGCTTGGATAGCAGCAGTGAGAAGGGTGGACATCCAGTTCTCTTCTGACACCCCCAGATATCTGAAATTGTAAAAGTTGTTGCCATTGTTGTCTCAGCAAGGCGACGGCATTATTCATCAACTACTGCTGCTAAACAACAAGCTCGCGGTTAGCTCACGGTTAGCTCACGGTTAGTTCGCGATTAGCTTGCGGTTAGCTCAGCAGCATCAATAAAATTAATAACTCCACTCGAAAAAAGGGTTGAACAACTTATTTTTGACACTGATCATTTGGAATGTTAGGGGCGTTTGTCTAACAAATTTAATGCATATTAGCATTCAT
>OOFC01049470.1:0-11408 GCA_900323345.1 Pseudochromis fuscus | reverse complement strand
GCGAACCGATCCAGCGAGAGCTGGAGGTCATGGCTCGATGAAGCCAACAGGACCACATTATCCGCAAAAAGCAGCGACCCAATCCTGAGGTCACCAAACCAGACCCCCTCAACACCCTGGCTGTGCCTAGAAATGGCCGAATGCCTTCTCCAAGTGCACAAAACACATGTGAACTGGTTGGGCAAACCCCCATGCACCCTCTAGGACCCTGCTAAGGGTGTAGAGCGGGTCCACAGTTCCACGCCCAGGACGAAAACCACATTGCTCCTCCTGGATCCACAGTTCGACAACGTGACGGACCCTCCTCTCCAGTACCCCCGAATAGACCTTGCCAGGGAGGCTGAGGAGTGTGATCCCCCTGTAGTTGGAACACATCCTTCGGTCCCCCTTCTTAAAAAGAGGGACCACCACCCCGGTCTGCCAATCCAGAGGTACCGCCCCCGATGTCCACGCAATGTTGCAGAGTCGTGTCAACCATGACAGCCCCACAACATCCAGGGCCTTAAGGAACTGCGGGCGCATCTCATCCACCGTGGCCCTGCCACCGAGGAGTTTCTTGACTACCTCGGCAACCTCGGCCCCAGAGATAGGAGAGTCCGCCGAGTCCTCAGGCCCTGCTTCCTCAGTGGAAGGCGTGGCAGTGGGATTGAGGAGATCGTCGAAGTGTTCTCTCCACCGATCCACGACATCCCGAGTTGAGGTCAGCAGCGCACCGTCCGCACCATACACAGTGTTGACGGAGCACTGTTTCCCCCTCCTGAGATGCCGGATGGTGGTCCAGAATCTCTTCGAGGCTGTCTGGAAGTCGCGCTCCATGGCCTCACTGAACTCCTCCCATGCCTGAGTTTTTGCCTCGGCGACCGCAGTAGCTGCCATCCGCTTGGCCTGCTGGTACCCATCTGCTGCTTCCGGAGTACCATGGGCCAAAAAGGCCCAATAGGACTCCTTCTTCAACTTGATGGTATCCCTCACCTCCCTATCCCTATCCCTCCCTCACTGGTGTCCACCAGCAGGTTCGGGTATTGCCGCCCTGACAGGCACCGACAACCTTACAGCCACAGCACCAATCGGCCGCCTCAACAATGGAGGCACAGAACACAGCCCATTCGGACTCAGTGTCCCCCGCCTCCCCCGGGACATGGTTGAAGCTCTTCCGGAGGTGGGAGTTGAAGCTCCTTCTGATGGGAGACTCTGCCAGACGTTCCCAACAGACCCGCACCATACGTTTGGGCCTGCCAGGTCTGTCCGGGATCCTCCCCCAAAAACGGAGCCGACTCACCACCAGGTGGTGATCTGTTGACAGCTCCGCCCCTCTCTTCACCTGAGTGTCCATGACATGAGGCCGCAAGTCTGACGATACAACTACAAAGTCGATCATAGAACTGCAGCCTAGGGTGTCCTGGTGCCAAGTGCACATATGGACACCCTTATGCTTGAACATGGTGTTCGTTATGGACAATCTGTGACGAGCACAGAAGTCCAATAACAAAACACCGCTTGGGTTCAGATTGGGAGGGCCGTTCCTCCCAATCATGCCCTTCCAGGTCTCACTGTCATTGCCAATGTAAGCGTTGAAGTCCTCCAGCAGAATGAGGGAATCCCCAGAAGGAGCACTCTCCAGCACCTCCTCTAAGGACTCCAAAAAGGGTGGATACTCTGAACTGCTGTTCGGACCGTAGGTACAGACAACAGTCAGGATCAGCTGCGGGTGAAGGGGCTGGGATGAGAATCAGCACCTCCAAATCTGAGGCCATGGTTCTCAGTCAGGAAAGGGGGGACTGCCCTCTCCGGATATGAAATGAGCTTCCTCCGCAGGGTGGCCGGGCTCTACCTTAGAGAGAGGGTGAGGAGCTCGGTCATCCCGGAGGAGCTCGGAGTAGAGCTGCTGCTCCTCCACCTTGAGAAGAGCCAGATGAGGAGGCTCCGGGATCTAATCAGGACGCCTCCTTGACGCCTCCCTGGTGAGGTGTTCAGGGCGTGTCCCACCGGTAGGGGACCAAGGGGAAGACCCAGGACACGCTGGAGGGACTATGTCTCTTGGCTGGTCTGGGAACACCTGGGGATCCCCTGGGAAGAGCTGGATGAAGTGGCTGAGAGGGAGGTCTGGACTTCCTGCTTAGGCTGCTGCCCCTGTGACCCGATGCTGGATAAGTGGAAGAAGATGGATGGAATCTAAAAATGATTTACTCCACTTATTTCTATTGTTTCAACATTACGTCATGTGTCTGATGACAGTAAGGTTAAAGTGGGTGCAGTGAGGGATGATATGAAAGCATGCAACCTGTTTATGTGAGCACTATATGTGAGACTATTATTGTTACATTATTTATTTTATTTTTTAATGTATTTATTCAAACAGGTTAAAAGAGAAAAACAAAATCAATAAAATATACAAAGTGCTTTAGGCAGAAACCAAAGCAACAACAACTTCAACAATTCAGTAGCAACATCAGTAATCACACCCTGTTAGAGTGGGTGTAGGAAGAAGGTAATAAACCCATGTCATCCTACCCCTTTGCTCAGTGTATACAATCATACACTGAGCAAAGACTGTGAAAGAAAGACCATGTGTGAAGGAAGAACTTATGTAGGATGGATTTCAGGAGCTTAGATTCAAATTAGAGTGAACCTGCCAAGTGGGCTGAGCAGTGGATTTCTTTTGTTCTTTGTACAGGCTTCATATGTAAGATTTGATGGTAAATATTATTTATATAGCACATGCTAAAATATTATGACTCTCAAGGTGCTTCATAAAATAAGACAAATCAAATATGAATCATAAATAAATCGTAAATGTAATAAAACCAACAGCAAGAGAACATTTCATTCAAATCTTTCATTAAAGATTTGTCTTAATCTGTTAGAAACTACTGTTGACACACACAGTTGTCTATCTAAACACACCTAAATGTGAAATGCTCTGAGCTGTATTCGATGGTCCTCTTTTTGTAAGCTAACAGTAATGAACGTGTTGCACTGACTTTTGGTTTGTTGTAAGAATTTTGGTTTGAATGTGTTGGAGTGAGGTCCAAACCATCAGTTTGTTCTTTGCTGGTTCCAGTGTGATCCAGCAGTGTCAGTGCACAGCATCCAGAACACAGTCATTTCAACACTACAGACTGCAGCACAGTTAGCCCTCATCCATGCCTGAGTCAGGTGCCTGTGTTATTGAAATGAACTTCATGTACATTTCAGCCAACCTCTTCAGTCTTCGGTCATCTCAGAAAGCTTTTAAAACATCATGAAATCGAGGCATGCCCATATAAAGATTGTAGTTATAACACCAATGTGTACTCCTCATTCAATTCCCATAAAGGTAGAGCACACCAAACAAGTCCTGTATCAGGCTTTAACAGTGCCACCGTCAGGGAGGATCCCCACAACCTCCAGACCAGTATTTCAGGGGTCACTCTTGATTTGGATGAGGAATGTCCAGCTCAGAGCACAGACGTGGGGGATGATGATCAGTGACCCTGACAATCTAAAAAAACAACTTAAAAAGTGTGTATCCTCCTTATGCCTAAAGATGCAGGCTGTTGTCCATGTGTCAAACACAGCTATTCTAGATAGAGTTCAATCAGATCCTCTCCTCTTCTCAGCCGTTCATCAAGGAGGCAGCTAATGACATATTGCAAAGAAATGGTAAAAAATATTGCAGAACTTACACTGGATGAAGTTGTTGGCACAGTCATGGACTCTTGTCTACACTGACCTCTAAAGGTGCAGATCTGTCTTCATCCAAGCACAGAAAAACCTTTATTGAGCACAACTGTCCATGTGCACCGCCAACAGAGTATCAGCTGGAGCAACCTGGACATACCAGCATGTATGTTCCCATCAGTCCCTCCAGTCATTCAAGAGTTGTTTAAAAACACATGAACAACATTACTGCACCAAATACTGCATCTGGTTAATATGCTGTGTGGTCTGGTGCAGGGGTGTCCAGTCCTGGTCCTCTAGGGCCCCTATCCTGTATGTTTCAGATGTGTCCCTCTTCCTACACCTGATTCAAATGACCAGGATGGTTATCAGGCTTCTGCAGAGCTGGATGAGGAGCTGAACATTTGAATCAGGTGTAGGAAGAGGGACACATCTAAAACATACAGGATAGTGGCCCTTGAGGACCAGGATTGCCTGCCCCTGGTCTGCTGGCTCTCATTTCATTGAAAATGAATTACTGTGAACTGCGGATCTCATCCTACCACTTCAGCTGTTCTGATCACCTTGAAATTGTCAATGCACTTGGGAGAAATTCACAAGCTTTGCACCCTACATTTTGGGTCCTTGCTAATGTGCTACAACAATACCGATCAGCATGACATGCTATACAGCTAGCAGTACTGGTAAAATTAACAAACCTTGATAAGTTTGTCTCTGCAGCTCTACTTGCTCCAGTGCTGCGTGATGTCCATACTCTGGAACAAGATGGTGTCTTCATTGAAAGACTGGGTCAGAATGTCAGAGGAACCGTCTTTTGTGTTTCTGCTGACGATCTGGCTGCTCCTGGATTAGGTGGCTTTGTAGAGTCATGTAGAGCAGACTGTGTTTTCAGATTCTGACAAGTGAACTGTTTCAATCAGCTGGTCAGAGAGAGCCAACTATGACCTGCACATACAAACAGAGTGACACCACGGGCAGCCACCTTGGTGTTCAAGGTCCCTGAATTACTTCCATCCAACCACAGGGTTTCCTCCAGATAAACTACATGATCTTCTGGAAGCTACTGTTCCCATTAAAGAGGTGATCCAGCTGAACGTCTTCACTCTCGAGTATTTGAACCAAAAGACTGCATCATTCCCATATCAGCAGACTGATAAAGCAGATAGACCTCAGCCATGTGGACATGACAATACCACTCTGCTCCCACTGCTTCCATTGCTTGTGGGCAGCGTAGTACCAGAGGGGGATGCTGCATGGGCAGTTTTGATGTACCTGAAAGAGGTGGTTGAGTCAGCATTGTGCCCATCATTTACTGATGAAACCTTAGACTATTTTGATTGATTGAGTCATCATAGGCCCTCACTAAGGGGGTTTTCCCTGAGGTTAGACTCTAAGCATCACTATGTACAGCATTATCCTGCCCTTGTTAAGTGCTTTGGGCCCTGCTGCATGTTTGGACCGTGTGGTTTGAGGTGAAGCACCACTTTTTTAAAAGAGTGGTGCACGACACTCAAAACTTCAAAAATCTAATTTCAAGACGATGGCAATCTGACATGAACACGACATGATGGCATATCCTCCTGCTGCACCATCATTTTTCAAGGTAAAATCCAGCATTGGCTCTGTTCTGCTTTCAGATTTGCCAGAAGTAGCTCAGGTACACAGGACAAACAACTGGTGATACATACGGTTAGGGTGACTATTGATGCACAGATGATGTCTGTGTTTCTGTCTGTTGCAGTCAGTGGTGGACTGTCCCTGTGAATCATGAGGTTTGTTTCTATGCAGTGGTGTAGTGGTTAGCACTGATTAAATAATAAAAGAACAGCTGCAACTAGACCTGAACTTCACTTTGCTATATGAAGATCCAGACTTTGATACTTCCCTTGCTGATGTTGAGGAATTGCAACAAAATATCTTGTGCACATCTGTGACATACTTACAGATGTGTCTTCTCCAGCACTTGGCCTCCAGGTCCTTCTCAAGTTCCCACATTTGCATTTGACATTGGGCTGCAACTCAGTGCCAGAAATGCAGAATTTGAGAAGAACATCAGGCCCCTGAAGTTGACAAGAGACCTAAAGCAGCACATGTTAGAAGAGCTTCCATCTACAGTGTATGGACTCATGGTTTACCAGGTGATACAGACACAGCTGTGGCTGCTGAGGCTCTTGTGGCCAAACATCCCTGCTTGAAGGACGTCAGAGTAACTTTGCTTCAAAACTGTTAGTTTTGAGTCACATGCTTTGAGTAATACTAAGTCGACATTTTTGACCTTTGTGTACTTCAAATGATGACAACAGAAACAAATAAATGTTGAGTTTTGTAAATGTAAAAATAATGTGTTTTGTGAACTTATTTTATCAACTTCTGTGAACTTACTGTTCAAAGTTGTGTAAACTGAAACTGTTTGAGTTGATATAACTGGAAAAGTCACATTAATTAAAAATATTTGAGTTGACTTCATGAACACTTTAAGTGTAATCAGAAAGTACAAGTAGCAAATCATCCAAACTTAACTTTGGAAACATTTGACTTTTAAGTTTCTTAACTTAAAAATGTGGCAATTGATTGCCTCATTTTTTTGAGATCTGGTGACTTCTTCAGGTTTACAGAGCAGTTACTCTTGATGGCCACTAGATGCTGGCTACAAACAGGTCAGACTGCAACTGACTTCAATTCAAAAAAGGTGAATGATGAAGTGCTCCAATGAGACCAGCCCTGAACTGTCTCTCAGACACATGTCCTCTGGTCCTCGGGTGAACACACTCAAATACCGGTCGACTGAGGTGTGACGTCATGCTGGCTTCATCCAATCGATACACAGTGTTTGGACACGACCTTCTTCATGCTCATAATGAAATGTTTGGGAGAACCAGTTCTTTGATGATTGTAAGCAACTTCCTCCAAACCAGTGTACTACCAGTGCAGCATCCTCCAAAATGGTTTTTCTTTGCTTTACATATTCAATGTAAGCATGAGCATCATCCTAGAGAGCAGAAAAAGAAGAGTCATGCTACGTATGGAGGAGAATGATGTCGACCAACTGTATTGTTGTTTTTGTCACATCAAATATGCAGACGGCTTCTTATAACTCATATGATGCTTTTTGTTTCTTCAAAGACTACAAGTTGCACCGCAGCCTAAAGAGCAGTGTAAACATATTGAAACAGTCCATCCTGTCCCTGCATGTGGTGAGAATGATGTGTTGTGGAAGTATTTATGACTGAAGGAGTCACCAACAGCCTCTAAAGCTGCCGGTGATCGGACAAACCAGCCCTGATTTACAGCCTGTCGCTCCAGGACTGTTCCCAGCAGGCTCTGGACGCAAACCTCTCCACATTGATCTGTCTGTCCACAGTCAGTGATTAATGTTCCCATCAGGGATCAACTGACACAAACACACCCACAAGCTTTTTGGTAAGATGTTAAAAGAGTTGGTTCAAATACAGAGCTTTTCTTTCTGTACAAACAAAGTATAGAAAAACCTCCCTTCACAGCCCAAAGCTCAGCATGTGTCTGTGATTCTTCTACTGAGCCCAGCCGGATGGTTTCTGAGCCCCAAAGAAGCTGGAGCATCACCTGGACGAGATCCACAAGTCTCTTGACTTCATGTCGGAGGAAGTGAGCTGAGTGGCTAGACAACAAGCTACGCTACTAGAGCTCATGACCGAAGTCAAACAGTTACAGAATCAGGTTCAGGAGAAAGACAATTTAAATCAATGATCTTAAACAAAGAATCAACAAATGAACAATGACAGTAACCCTAACACGCCACCCTGAACACCTTCACCATGCTCTACAGACTGATCTCTGCACCAGGCCCTCCGCATACTGGTAAGTCCCGCTCCATGTGAACCCCCGTCCTGGTCCCTGGCCAGTCCTCATGGCAGGAGACGTCCCCTTCATGAACTGTATCCAAACACCCAGCTGGAGACGTCAGGGGATAAATGCTCAAGTCTTGATGTGGTCAGCTGCTACAGGGGGTTGGCTGTGGGGTGAATGTAGACAAGGACGAAGACGAGTTGAGGGAATTCTCTGGGGAGAGAAAAGGGACGAAGAGACAGAACCAGGAGTTCAGTGTCTGGAGTCACGGCTTCCCTCTGACGTGGACAGTGAAACACCGACGGGGGTTGATATGGAAACACACACCACCGCCATGTTGTTTACCGGTGACATCACAGTCGTGGTCGAGCCTGATGGGGGCTGAGGTGCAACGCTTTGTTGTCATCACTAGGCTTAACACAGGTTTCAGTAAGCGCCAGGATAGAGGGCTTCCTGTACTCGTGCAGATGGTTCACGTTAGCCTGGAGTTCGTGCGTTTACTTTCGGAGTGAGCGGACATTACCGAGGATGACCACCAGCACAGCACGTTGGGTACATGTGTCTCGCCTTGTGTTGTCTCTGTTTACCGTTGGACTGATGATGCTTCAGGTGTTTCCTCAGGAAGTGTGTCGGGAGAACAGAGCGAGACAGAGGCTGAGACACTGCAGTAGCTGCTGTGCATATGTAATCCTTACATCAGTCCTCACTGTCCCCGCGGGTGAAGCAGCGATCGTGTGAACCAGGGTGTGCAGAGCTGCTAGCATGTAGCACATTTTCACAGGGTAACAAAACACAGCACAAACAAAGGGACAACTAAGGTTAAGAAAAGCTTCATAAAAGGTTAAAAAGGTTCATAGGAAAGAAAGCTGCACGGCTCACAACCCGGTCGACTGCAACAGCAGCGACCTGGAAGTGAACCAGGAACCTGTGTTGATGCACAGCAAAAACTGGAGAGTTGAAATTTCAGGGTGAAACATTTCAGAGTTGATTTTAACTCCCAAAGTGTAATTCAACACTGTCAGATGTTTGGTGCTGGAGTTATTTGAAAGAGTTGATCACATTAAGCAGCATTTCCACTGGTGCCGCCTCGCTTCGCCTCGCCCCAGATCGACCCACCTCGGTTGCCTTATCATAGCCGAGGACAGTCCCTCCTCCTCCTCATTCAGGTGAAGAAGCAGAACGTTGATGAAGTCATCTTCAGAATAACTTGTGGTGTCACAGAAAGCACTTTGCAGATTGTGTCACTGCAGTAACTGATGGATTTTGGTCAGTCAACCTCACTGTAATTTGCTGTAACATTTCAAGTTAACGGCTGTAAACAGGAAGTCCCAGGCAGCACAGGAAACTACCTCACACTGCTGTGAAGTGAGCTGATCTCCCAGCCTCCAGGACGGGGAAGCTCTCCAGTGTCAATGAAACTGCTGTGAGCTGTACAACTGCAAGTCAGATGGTGGGTGGGTAGTGGGGGGTCGACTTTTCACTAGCACTGGAAACTAGAAGACACCAGAAGCTGGAGCACTGTGGCCACATCAGAGGTGAGGAGCAGGTGCTGCAGGAGAGGACGGTCGCCATGGAAACAAAGTTAAACAGTGTCTCCAGCGAAGACGAGTCCACAGTCCCAAAGCTGAGGTCAGACTTTTCTCCATTTAGAGGCTGTTTTTAGTGAGATTTCACACAATCCTCTGAATTGGGAATGTTCATACCAAGTAGTCCTCCATCTTTGTTAAAAAATCTGACTTTTTGTCTTTTTGTACAACAGGAAGTGGCTCGCAGACTTCCAGGACAAGGGTGAGACTATTTATTTGAAATGTTGTTACTTTCAAACTTTTTAAAATAACTTTTAAAACTCTACATTTGCTCTGCTGTTCGTAGTAAATCAATGTAGTGATTTATTTCTCAGACTGAGACAGTCACAGAGTAGTTAGTGAAAAATCTGCAGGATGTGCAGACTGACGTCCTTCTGTGTAAGTGTCCTGTTGAAACTGTTCTGAATGTTCCCACTTCATCAACAGCAACAACAGCTGACCATAGCTTTTAATAATAAAACAACAACAACAAACAATAACATCTTCATTTGACTGTTTTTCAGTCGCTTGTAAAGACTTGGTGACAGATGAAGCAGGAGCCATGAAGTCTTCTGCCCAGAGTCATCAACGAAGAAAGAGAGGAAGTTGTATTATAGTTTGATTCATTACATTGTGTTTTGTACATGAGCTGTGGTCACAATACTGTTCCTGGTCCCTGTGACATCATTTTATTGATCCATTAGGAAATGTATTGATTGACTGGTATTGATTTTCTGTGCTGATTGTGTTCACAGCTTCTGGATACAAGGAGACAGTCCTGGCTCCAGGTGATGGAGATCTGGAGGAGCATCACCTCTGATGTGATGTCAGGACGGTCAGCTCCAGGTGATGGAGATCTGGAGGAGCATCACCTCTGACGTGATGTCAGGACGGTCAGCTCCAGGTGATGGAGATCTGGAGGAGCATCACCTCCGACGTGATGTCAGGACGGTCAGCTCCAGGTGATGGAGATCTGGAGGAGCATCACCTCCGACGTGATGTCAGGACGGTCAGCTCCAGGTGATGGAGATCTGGAGGAGCATCACCTCCGACGTGATGTCAGGACGGTCAGCTCCAGGTGATGGAGATCTGGAGGAGCATCACCTCCGACGTGATGTCAGGACGGTCAGCTCCAGGTGATGGAGATCTGGAGGAGCATCACCTCCGACGTGATGTCAGGACGGTCAGCTCCAGGTGATGGAGATCTGGAGGAGCATCACCTCCGACGTGATGTCAGGACGGTCAGCTCCAGGTGATGGAGATCTGGAGGAGCATCACCACCGACGTGATGTCAGGACGGTCAGCTCCAGGTGATGGAGATCTGGAGGAGCATCACCACCGACGTGATGTCAGGATGGTCAGCTTTAACTGTAACTACAGTCAGGGGGGACTAGATCAGCAAAGGGGCTCAGTTCACCAGCATTCAGCCATGTTTCGGTTACCAGTAGAAAGTCTAGGGCTCGAGAGGTGAAGAAATCATGGAGGATAAAGGTTTTGTTTGTTAGCGATCTAGCGTTGACCAGAGCAAATCGGATTGCCATCGGGTTGCCAGTCAACCGGGGAGCACGACCCAGCTGGCGGAGGTTCCGAGGGTCCACTCCACCTCTGCACCGACCACCACTACAAAGACGGGGTGATCGGCGGGTGACAATGGTCCTGATGTTGGAATATGATTGTACAGGATTGTATGGAGCAGCAATTAGTGGAGGTGAACAGTAGGTGGCGCTGGTGGTAGGGGTGGTGGTCTGATGGACAACCGCAGAGGAAGAAGGGGAAGCTAGTCAATCGGAAGTAGGCGTTACAGTCTGAACGGCGTGCTGAATGTTGGCAGCCAACACTTGATTTCCCAACCTGCTAGGGTGAACACCATCAGCCCTGTAAAAGGAGGACCGATTCCAGAACAAATTGAAATTGTCAATAAAAGTCAAACTGTGCAGTGAGCAAGTGGACTGTAGCCAGGTGTTGAGGTAGAGAAGTCGGCTGAAGCGCATCGCCCCACGTGCTAAGGAGGGGAGGGGCCCGGAGATAAAAACAGATTTTCCGCACCCACGTAACAGCTTAAAAAGTCTGTTAAAATCCCTTTTTGTCACCTCGGACTGTCGATGGGACGTATCATTAAAACCCACATGTATAATTACTTTCGTAATTGAGGTGGGGAGTGAACGCAGCAGACCCGGGAGTTTTTCATTGATGACTGGGACAGTAGCACCTGGGAAACAGTGAGTAACAGCGTTAAAAAAGCGAAGGTTCCTGGTAATGGAATCCCCAATTATGGCTGTAGTTGGGGGAAACAAAGGGCGAGGAGATGAGGAAGAGGGTGCGGATGACGCTGGAGAAGGCGACTCTGTGAGCCTCCCA
>OOFC01049469.1:5587-17847 GCA_900323345.1 Pseudochromis fuscus | reverse complement strand
ATATGTGTATATATGTGTATATGTATATATATGTGTGTGTGTGTGTGTGTGTGTGTATATACATATATATGTATATGTATATATATGCCTTCACTGAGTTCTGATGTGACACATTTGCCCACAGAAGGCCCACAGAAACAAGAAGCACACACACCTGAGGCCAAATCCACATTTCCTTTTGGTTGAAAATAATTACCCCTCTGACAGGCCTGTCTGGTCCTCATATCACACTATCATCACTACAGTTCCTTATCTGGTCTGACATTTGAATTTGGTGGTGCAATGTACACATTCAGGGGTGAGGCCAGCTTGTGTTTGCTATCATACAGAGTCACTACAGGAGGGATGATAACCCATGCACCATGCTCCACTGAAAGCCCTAATAATCATAGCTTGGCACCCGCCCCTGAGGTTGATCTGCAATAACAAACTGATCAGCTGATCAGCATGTCCGGTGGGATTTGTATCCTGGGTCTTGTCTGATGAATGAATCATTTCCTCTCATCTGTCTCTCAAAACACACTGTTTCCAAAGACTGGATTGCGGGCACATCAAATACCAACTGGGGAGGTTTGAGGGAGGAAGGGGACATCGACACAGTGCTGTCATGAATTTATGAAAACCCTTTTCAGGGAGAAATGTGTCGAGGGGTAGAATAATGAAATTCTTTTTCCTTTTTTTTTTAGAATTGATGCAAGCCTGCAGACATCTTCTCAAGTAAAATGACAATTTAACTTTGTAACTTCATTGCCTCTTTGTCTTTCCCTCTGTGTCTCACTTTTCATTTTATTTTAATTAGGAACTTTGCGCCTCATTCCTTGCAAACTGAGTGATTTTCTTTTTGCCAGTGACAGTGGCTTCCTGTGAACCAGTTTTTAGTATTTGGCCACATTTCAAGCTGATGTTCTTATAGCCTTGCTCAGTGGGACGCATTATTAGACAAGCCCATCTCCTCAGCTCCACCCAGGTTCTCTGCTACTTCCATACAGTCATTGTAGAGCAGCGATTCCTAGTCTGTGGGCCGCAACCCCCCTGTGGGCCAGAGGTATTGCAGGTGGGCCGCCAAATCATTTCCAAAATGGTGTGATGTAGGGTGGGGGAAAAATCGATTCTTAGATGCATCGTGATTTGGATGTGGACGATTTTAAATTGATTCACAAATGTCCAAATTCCAATTATTTAAATGTTAAATAATGTAAAATAGATAGAAAGAAAAGGGGGAACTCAGTAGTGCAGTGCGTTGTCACCTGGACACTTTACTGGGAGGACAAAACAAATAAACATGACTGACCGCAATCAGCTCCATATGGATTTACAGGTAGCGTATGGAAGCACTTTGGCTTCTACAAAGTTGACGTCAAAAGTGAACAGAATTAAAACATAATTATATGTTGTTATCGACATTCTTGGTTTGCAGTATTCTGGCACTGTGCCGGATCTCTGGCATGTGGGGTTTGCCTGGAGCATAAAATACCACCATACCACCATAAAAATAGCACACTGATATTTTAAATCTTAAAACTCAGTTGAGCTGATGGACAGGTCCTTGAAAACTGTTATACTGAAGGTGTTGCAACATGTTACAAATGTTCAATCTTCAATAAAAGAGTGTTCTGAAAACACATTATATAGCCTATTTTATGGGGTAGGAGGTGGGCCGCGAAAATTTTTGAGACTTAAAAGTGGACCCTGAATTGGAAAAGGCTGGAAACCACTGTTGTCGAGGATGTTTTTCCGGATGCAAAACTCTATAAACTACAAATAATTGGTTCATTGATTTACAAATTTTATGTACAGTTCATCCATCCATTCATCTATCCATTTATTGGTACTAGTTATAAATATGTGTCTATCTGTCTTTCTCAAATTAGATAATAAAATGTATATTACTCTGATGTCTGGTGTAGCGTGAACAGCAGGCATCATTTCTGCTTTCTCCAACATCTCACCAACCCCCATGTTTGTATAAACATCCGGTCATAAAACTGCACCACACAAAGCCACAAAGACATTTGAAAGAACCCACATCCAGATAGGGAGGAACTCTTACTCTTGCCTTCTCCTCCATTTTGACCTGGTGAAGACATAAAACTTTTGCCAGGTTGACAATTCAAGAACTGTTGATCGTCATTTACCGGATAGAGCTATCATTTTCACCTCCCCTCCTCTATTCAGACATGTTGAAATAACACTCAAAAGGAAGAAAACCTGAACATTTTGTCTCCCTGCCCTGCTCATGGACTGAAACCCCCATGACCTTTAACCTTCCTGTGGAGACACACACTAACTCTATCTTTTGGCCCAAATGAGCTCCAGACCAGCTCGTAAATTAATTTGGGAGGGTGAACTCAGGAACATCAGCCTCTCACTCTGGGACAGACACAGAACTTCTACAAAGTTATTTAAAGTGTTTAAGTTTAATTGTTTTATCATTGTAACCACTGTTCACTTAAAACGTGCATGTTATGAAAAATCTGGTTAAGATGTCTACTTTATCATGGAGCACCAGTGTTCCCCTCTGAACCTTATAGGAATGTGTTTAATACAACAAGCAGAACGTAGTTACTTTTCTTTTAATCATCAAATGTTAAAACTGTAATCTTGTACTTTTATTGTGTTCATAGACCTTTATCAACACGTGACCTCAGAAATGTTATTTACAGGAATAACAGACAAACAAGTCTGTGAATTCTTTGATATGTTTCTTAGTCTAACACCTAACAAGGTATCTTTGTTTATTGATTATTGAGCATGTGCTTTCATGTTATTCTGAATATTAAGGTATTTTGAATGATGGAGTCATGAAGCAATAAGACAAAGCTTATCTCAGTTTTATAAGTTTAAAGACATCCCCTCTTTGTCTGCACAAAGGACGACTGTCCACTCAAATTTCTAACCGCCAAAACCCTTGGTTACTCCCCGAATAAGTTTCTAATTTGCATAGACCAGATAAAAGGAAGGACCACTCCTTTGTCTTTGCTTTTCGTGATATGCTCTTCATGTTCTCCTGCACCTAGAGGTGTCACCTCCACGTTCAGCCAATTTACACTTTATGGCGCAGGCCGGTCGGTAACCTCTACAGTTGTAACTTTAAGTTTTTGTAATTTTCAGAACCTCTGCGTATCAATTGCAAGTTTATTTTGATTGCATCATTTTTTCTTTGCACACATTAATTACCGTTGCCGTAATTAATCTTATTTTTAAATTAACTGATTGAGCGCATCAGCAACCAACAAACTCTGAGTAACTCGTGCAGCCGGTGCAGGCCACGCGCATCTGAAGAATGGTACAGATCTAACACAGATCTTCCAGACGACCTAACCATGGTTCCTCATCAAAACAGACCTTCGGTGTTGATTCCAGAACCAGATGTGATCCAGATCCAGACTGAGCTGGGACCCGACCACCCAGTTGTGTTTGGACGCTACATCACGCGGGGAATACGATCAGAAAGAGTCAGAAGGGAAATCCACGTACTGTAAGATGAGATCCTCACTCTGATAAAGCTGATGCTGTCTCAGTTAATTTCTCCAAATTCTAAACTTCTTAGTTTCTCTTTCCTTTAATCTTCTTCTACCGTTCGTTAACTTTCATAAATAATCCGTCCAAATTTCGGATTCCATCATTCCATCCAGTTAAATCATAGATTTTGGTTAGTAATTTATTATTTCATTTATTCACGTATTAATCCATTTTATATTTTATTCTCACCTTCTTTAGTTAGATTTCACTATTATTCAATAAATTCATAAAACTCACATGTCGTTGACTGAAGTATTTCTTTTGTCTGACTTCGAACGTTTAATGATCTGAAGAACTGATCCTTCTGATTTGACTGATGAAATTATTGAAATTATTGTTTTTATCATAAATGGTCGGTGGTGCCCCTTTAACGAGACAATTTTATTATTATTAATGCTAAAAACGCTACACTGGAGTCAGCAACTAGTTACCTTGATAAAAGTGGGAGAGTTGTTCTTCAGTTATTCTTTTGCTTTTTTTTTCACAGGATTTGTTCACAAAAAAGAATAACACCAGATTTATCCTTTAAAAACAAATTTGATATGCCTGGATTCAAATAGCAGGTATGTTGCAGTGAGCCATCACCATTTAATCATTGGCTGCAGTTCCACAATTAACATAGGATTACATGTCTTAAAGGATTTCAAGGTTTGACTGCCTGATGTTGGGTGAATCCACGTTCATATTCCCCCACCTTAAACAAGAATCATCTTCTGATGCAGCTTTTTCTCCCACAATAGCTTCCACGAGTCAACTAATCCTGGGTTTTCTTTGCTAAGTCATGTCGACATATTATCAAAGGTTAAGCTACATCGCAGACACAGAGGGAGCCTGTTGAATTTAAATTTCTGGTGAAGTTGTGTGGGGAAACTAATGAGAAGAGAGGGATTATCAGAGTTATTGGCCATCATCAGGTCAATTGTGGGGCAGCTGGGCATCGGGAGGCTGAGTCAGGCCGTGTTGTCTGTCTAGAAAAAGGATGGAAGATGGGGGGAGCAGAAGCCCCCAGACTGTCTCAGTGACAAGCAGACAAGCTCTGGGTCATGCACAGTGGTAATTCCCAGAAAGGTCACTCAAAATGACACCTACCAGCATTAAGCCTGGCCCTGCTCTTTCTCTTCCCCTTTCAGAGGTATAATCTGCTGTATATGTCTTTCTAGCACTGCTTGAGTCATCGCTCACACTGCTTTCGGTCCCATTAATGCCACCTCTCACAACGAGAGGCCAGAAAGGGCAATCTCTGTCACATTCCTCAGACGCAATGTTTCTCTAGCTGCATCGCATCGAACTCAAAGGCAGGATCTTGCAGTGTGAAATCAATGAAAATGGATTTCACAGTCAACGTGTGTAACTTTTTATTATTTTCTTTTATTACCTGAGGAGGAACAGTGTGTCAGGGATTTATTATGGTGTTAGCATTACAATGCTAAAGCAATTTGGTCAACTCCAGCAGTAAATTGGCTTGTCACATAAGATAGCATTACCAAGATGAACGAAAAATGCCAGGGAGCACATTAAATTATGAATGATGGGAATTATATTAACATTTAAATGAGACAGCCATGGTCCAGTGGGATTACAAGTTCTGAGTGTTTATGGTGCGGAATGATATATTGCAAAGAAATCAGGAATGAATTTTGGTGTGTTATTACATGCCGATGGTTGTTCTTAAAAACAACAGCAGTTTACTTCTAAATAGCATCGTGATAAAACTGATGTGACCACTCATCATTATGATAGTCCCATTAACAACTGGCATGGCATGGTAAATAAACAAGAGGAAAGAGGAGAGCAGCAACAGATAGACTACTTTTTTCTGTCATTTCTGTTTACTCCATATATCTGCTTCTTGTATGAGAAATGTCATTGTATGAACATTTCTCTGAAATCACTGCTCTTGATTCCCTGTGCTGCAGCTACAGCAGGCTATAAGCAATCACAGCAAAACGTATCCAGAGGGAACGGGAAAGGAAAATGAAAGCAGCAAGTACAGGCAATGACCTTTGCAGACACCTAGCATGATAAATGTCAAAGGTTTTTTTGTTTTTAATTTGTCAGACTTTCCAGAGAAGCCTGACCTATGCCTACATTCAGCCATGCCGTTCCCATCACAGCAGTCGCTGAAGCGGCACCTCAAAACCTATTACTACCCGCTTCTGCTGAGGTTGGTGCTGTCAAAGCTGCAAATTAGCCCATTTGCAACCTTTCATAATGCACTGTAGCAAGGAACAGCATGTTTTTCTTAGGATGGGCCAGCACAAAACTATGTAATGTATTGAAAATGTGACATATTGCAGACAGGCTAGAGAATATACATTCAAATTTGTCAGGTGTCACTTTTGTAGTGTTCTGCAATCCAATAAGCTTTCTCAGCAGATTTTGACCTTTTTGTGTTTCACCACGTGGGATGTTGATGAAGAAAAACAGCAGCATTATGAGATCAGCTTTGGTGGTCACGAAAGTACACACATTCTTAAATTTCATGTTACGTCATCAATATAAATTAGCTGTGGATATCTAACAAGTCTTTTTTATCTTCACAAAATCTGTGTAAAAGTCTGTTATCTGTATTTGCTGTATCTATAAATTGTTCTTCCCATACGTAGAAAAACTAGCTAAAGGACTTCTCAGGTTATTCTCTTCCTGCTTGTCTTTCTTTATGTCATGTAGTTCTGGTTTGTTTGTTCCTGGGTTCTTGTGTTTAGTTTAGTGATTATTTTCTTGTGATTGTTACCTTGTTTGGCTTTTTGTTCTAGTAGTGTTTTCTTGCCTTTAAGTTGTGGTTTTGATTTCTTGGTTTTCTAGTTTTTTCCTCTGGTTCAAGTGTCATGTCTTGTCAGTTATGTGTAGTTCATGTTCTGTTCTTGTGTCATGTTTCATGTTGTGTATTTTCAGTGGTTTTCTGTCATGTCGCTTCCTGTTTTATTTTGAGTCTCGTCCCTTGTGCCCTAGTTGTTTCCTGTTGGTCTGGTCACACCTTTGTTGATTGTCTTGTCTGCCACAGCCTTCCCTTCTCCATCTGTGTTGAATTGAGCCTCGTTACCCCAGTGTATTTAACCTCCTGTGTCTCTTTGTCTTGTTGCCATTTCGATTGTCTTTTGTCATGTGTCTAACTTCAGTGTCATATGTCTTTCTTGTAGTGTCTTGTGATCTGTACTCCTTGTTTCTACTCCAGGGGTTTTTTTCCCAGTGGTTTAGTTTTCTAGGGTTTTTGAAGTTTTTGGTTTTTCCAGTTTCTTAGTGTTTTGGACTATAGTTTGGTTTTGTATTTTTCCTGCTGTTTTGTGCAGCGTGTTTAGTTTTCTTCTTTTATTAAAGACCTTTTTTTGTTTTACTAAAAGATCTGCATTTTGGGTCCTGCTTTCCCCTTTCCTCCTGACACTTTAAACATGTGAACTATTATTTAAGAATGTAATGTTGCTGCAGCAAAATACCAACAAATTACAAGGTCAAAAGTAAGGACACACTGACAAACACATGCAGGTTTAACTTTTGTTTGCCAGAAGATGTCTCTGTACTGAACTTTGCATAAATAGACTTATGATAATGGGAACTTGGAGAAAATGATTTTTTCACCTTGATGGTGTATCTTGTGTGAATGTACTGTGTTTTTTAATCAAACAGTTTGACTATATTGTTGGAACAATAACATAATTACATGAAGCCCCCGAAGGCTCACAGTGGAAAGTTGGGTTTTTTTCTGGACCTTTTGTGTTCTCTCACAATAAATTTAAATTTTCCCTGAGCTGTGTGAACAGTTCGTATGTTGCTAAAGTCCAGTTATCTACTGCCAGTTTAGGGAAAGGCAGATACCATAGAACATAGAGATGATGTGATATTGTAAATGCAAAACTGCATGATGTATGTGATGCATAATGTAATTATTGATCATTATTTTTTTTTTATTTTTTTTTTATTTTTCAAAAAAAGGCTGAGATCCAACAGTATACAGCCATTGGCTTTGAGTACAGCTGCAGCTGCTTCGCCCAGCTGTGGTGGTTAAAGCTTTGGCTGTGAATGTTGCTACTGCTCAGTTTGATTTGTGCCTGCCTCAATCAGCCCCACCAGCAGACAGGGAGAGAGCTGGCTGAACTAGCACCTCTACTTGTCTTCCTAACTGCAATGATACAGACTTGTTTCTGACTTTGCTGCTACATAATACATACCATACTATTGTATCACAGTTGAGCTCCAGCTTTCAGATAGCAAAGGTTATTGCAAAAAGGTAAATTTAAGTATTCTACAGGAGTGCCACTTCTGTACTTTTAAACCTAGATTGATTACATGATTTTGATTTCTTTCACTTCAAGGTTGTGTAACAAGCGTAAACTGTGTATAGAAATGAACAAAGTAACTGGGTCTCAAAAATTAGGCCAATGCAAAAGCGCAAATACACCTGATAGCCACTGGAGACTGGCTCCAAGCAACTCTGGCTCCAATAGACTTTAATGCAAACATTTTCAATCATGAATAACTAATAATAATAATCGTCAGTAACTTTTTTCAAAAGTCATTCTGATGTCATTAGCTAAAGTCAATTCTTGTTGTCAGTGATCTGGTGGTCCCTGCAAAAAAATAATTAAGTAGATATTAGGCTTCAAAAATAGGAATATTTAGGGGCGTGGTTAGTTTGATTGGCAGGTCTGTTTGCCAATGAGACCAGCGCTGAAGTTGAGTCTCATACACATTGAACAGTGACCTCAGGTCTGAAGGTCACACCCGCCTCTTCACTCCTTCCTTCATATCCAAATATGGTCACATCCTGTTCCAAACAACCAACATGGCGAAGTTCAAATGCTGATCTCCTGGTTTCAATCCGAGTGACGTCAAATTAACTTTGCTCACTGTTTACACAGTGACTACGGTAATAACAAGCTATAAACACGGCACTTGACATATTATTACTATTTTGTATTCAAGTGGAGTGTGTGTCAGCAAACTATTTACACACCCTTCATACTTGAAACAATATTGTCTTTACATTAAAGTCATGCTTCTGGTCCCCTGATGAATAAATTACCAATTTTTATTCCCTTTTTTGCTCCATTTGTTTTTGTCTCCACCAACAATAGACTGTCTATATAACTGGATGATGCAAGTGTGAACTCCCGTTTTGAAGCCCTCAAAACTGATTTTGGACATCGCCATGTTGGATTTTTGGAGCCAGAAGTTGACCATATTTGAAAATGAAGGGAGGAGTGAGGAGGCGGGACACCAAGACGCTGCCTGACTTCCTACGGTCTGTGATGCCCACCTGCTGCAGGCAGCTCAACTCCCGTCAACTTCATGCTAACGAAGTTAGCTTTTATCATTCCAGGTTAACTGAGGTAAGTTAATGTAACTGATTACATACATATAACGTGAAGATACCATATATTGTACATATTTTCTGTACAGTATATATTCATTTTATATACAGGTACACGTGGCCGTGAAATGCTAAAGGGTTGTCAGTTACTGTTAGCAAACTGTTAGCTACAACCACATTAATGAAGGATATAATTCATCAATCAGAGTGGATCAATAAGATTATTACGGTAACGTTTCAACCTGCTGCTGATAGACTGCAGCAGATCAGTAGCTGAAGATCAGTACAAAAACACACCATGTGTGTTCTCCCAGCCAGTCAGTAGCCTATGTATAACAAGTTATTTAGGTGTCATTGTTCATGAGTGGTGTCTAAAGCATCTATTGGAATAATTATGTTTCTCTTTCAGAAAAAGAAAAACCTGCTCTTGTTGTTCAGCTGGTTCCTGACTGGATGTCCTCCTCTTCATCCTCCTCATCCTCTGCAGCTGAATGACCTGAACAGCTCCAGTGTCCCCCTGGTTACAGTTTGTAATTTGTCATAATAACTGTTACTACTGTAGTTTGTACTTGTAACAATTAAATATTTTTGTGAATTGTACACCATTTAATTTATTCATTACTCTTTGTATGTTTCCTGTATCAGTGAATGAGAATATTGTTCAAATTAAGTGTGCATTTAAAGTACTTCCAAGACTCTTACCTTTAGTTTGTCGTCTTTATGCTATTGTACAGTGTGACACAAAAAAACGGGAATCTTTTAACAGTCCAATAAAACCAAAGAGTGATGGAAAAAAATATTTTATTCATACTAATTGAAACCTTAAAACATGCCATTTAAGAAACAATGATGGAATTTTCATTTTTGTCTCGCAGTGTGGACTTAATTGCACGTTTGCCAATACGCACTTCAAAAATTCCAGTTTTTTTGGGTCACAGTGTATTTTGTTGTGGGTTTTACCAGTAGTTTCATGTATAGTAAACAAGAACACATTGATAGAGGTTTGCGCCAAATTTGTACATAATTCTAAGGATATTTAAATTATTTTTTAAATATTACCAGGGTTGAACATTAACATGGAGGATCAAATAGTTCCCTATGTGTCTTTTGTACTTTCCAGTATTGGTATTACTAAAAGACGAAGTGTCCTGTTAGTGACTACAAGGCCGATAGTAAATTTATTAAACCAGGCAAAATGAGTTCTGTAGGTCATAAAAAATTCTCTCTGTACTGTGTGATCAAGTTTATTTAAAATTCAACTTAGCCAAAAACTGACAACTTAAATAGACACAAATATCCACAAATGAAACTACAGAGGGATATGTATTTACAGTTAATAAACCTACCAGTGAACTCTTCAGTCCCACTGAAGGGTTTGCATATCTGATATAAACCTCTAACATGTTACCAGAAGCACAGCATCCACAGGAGTAGATCCTCCTGCTCCTGTGAGCACATGTGGGCGTCCAGTTCCACCAGATTCTCTTTGAAGACTCTTTCCATGTTCAACTGGTAAATACTGTGAAGGTGCTGACTGTGCAGGAGCTGATACATCTTTACATCTTTTAAATAATAATAAAACAAACAGCATGATTTAAGTCAGGTAAGACATTTAACCTGTGAATGAGGCACTGAAGCAATAAACTGATAAAAAGTTTGTTTCTCAAAGGAAGGTGAAATCATCATCATCATCATCATCCACATCATCGTCGTCGTCATCACCACAGCACATTTAAGGATGAAGACTGTTTTTCATGCAGGCTTCCATCTGGCATCAAATACACATTAAGTCCCATTGGCTCTGGTCATTCAGCTTTCACTGTGTGGGAACCTTAGAATTACAGAACAAGACAAACATGGTGGTTAAGACATTCTGAATCTCAATCATTTATGTGCATAAACCAGTTTGTCATGAGAGGTGCATGGATATCTGCTTCAAGGGGAAACTGACATGTAAAACTTTAAGTATAAAGTAAACAAACCCCTTCATTAGAAGTATTCTGCTGTACATTGTGTATTGTAAATTTAAACACATTTGTGGTGTGATCCCTTTTAGCCATACAAACATAATTTATATCAATCTGTATGAAAAACTGAAAAGTAGCACAGCACCAGCTGTAACTGACATTAACACAGAGCATTAAGCTAAATACCAAGACCTGATCACAAGTGGTGCAAACACAGAGGAGGAGATGACTTGTATCTATGTGTCTTTTCACTGATGTTGCACTTGTGACGGCGGTGTTTGTGGTGTATTTGTAACTTTGAGCAGCGCCCCTGTTCCAAAACGAGTTTCTCCTTCGGGAGACAAATTAAGGAAACTAACAGAACACAGGCTATTGCTTTGATGTCAATAACATTTAACTTTATATGGAATATAGCTTCGCTCCTCTGTAGTACTTGTCAATCAAACCAGACCAGACCTGTCAATCAAGCTAACCACGCCCTTAATTATTCCATTTTTTGAAGCTTAATATCTCCTTAATATTTTTTTGTGTCGTCACTTGTGTCGTCCATCTTTATAGAGTCTGAGTCTATGCCACCAACTTTAGCTACAAATTGCATCACTGCCTTCACCAGCTGGTTTAATACAATCAATTTATGAGACTCTTTCTGCAGCCACAGTGGCAACTCTAACTGAGCTAAATGCTTACTGTAGCATGCTGTTATACTAACCTTTGTAATGCTAATGTTTAGACAGATGTTTTGAGGCAAACCCAACTCAATAGTGGCAGCTCACCTGAGCTCACTAACATGAAGCATACATTAATTTAAAAACTCACAATAAAAAGAATAAAAACTAACCTTGTTTGCAGTTGGTGGTGTCATGCTCACTGCTTTCCTGTCTATTTTATAAAGTTTGCTAGGAGCTTCTTTTTTTTTGCAATGCAGTGTCTATAGGGAATTGTGTTTAGAGGGTATTAGTTATGAGCTTGACTACTACACAATTAGACTTTTTAGCTTGATGATGGCACTAATGGAAGCCAGTAGAACTCATCCACTTATAGAAAAATTGTCTAACAATCAAGCAAATATCAAGCATCCTATGATGCATCCTTGGATAAAACCATTACAACTAAAATTAATAACACTATCAATGAAAGTACAATTAAACTGCCATCTGCTTCAACATTTTAGCAAATATTTAAATACAAGTATGTCTAATAGCTGGTATATTCAAATTCAGTTTCCCAAAAGAAACAATAATTTGCCCAAAGATTCATACAGCAACCACGAGTATTTTCTTTTTTTTTTTCCCCCAGGAACAGACATCTGGGTCTCTGAGGTTTGATGAGTGATTTCTGAAATCAAGGCAGAGCAGTCCCCCTCTAAGCATTCTTTATTCCTGTCTAGGAGTGGTTGATCAATCAACAGCTATTAATCATTAAAAATCTGACAGGTCGATTCCACATTAGACACCATGTTCCTT